>OOFC01033194.1:3181-17349 GCA_900323345.1 Pseudochromis fuscus | reverse complement strand
TAAAGATTCTCAATAATAATCTACTTTTTGAGTACACTTGAGAAGTAACCTTAAATCCACTGGTGGTCTTCATCTCCATGTATGGTCTGAAGGGGGAAGTGTCTCCTGCCTGCATCGATGGCGGGTTGCTGCTCTGTGAGGACACAATCTGAACTTTAATGATTAGCTTTAGGTGCTGATTTTGTCAAACCTGCCACAGGCTTGTGGGGCTCGCTGTTCAGGAGAGTGCTGTGCTGCATGTAGAGCATGTGTGTCAGAAGATCGACTGCCCCTCTGGCTGCAGATGATTAAAGGTCACGTGGACGAGTGTTGTTTCAACATCCTCCTTCCTGTGAACAGAAATGGTGATTAAACCAGCCACTGAGACTGAAAGGACACTGTCATCCACAGCTGTGCTCTGCTCTGCTACATAAAGTGTTGCAACTTCCTGGTTGGTGTGGCAGGTCAGCACTGCCCTACTAAACAAACAGAAGTACATTTATTAACCTCAGTTTATTCACTTTAGTTCATCAGTTAGAGTTTTCTTGAAAGGTTCATTCAGAGCAGCTGGTCTCTTCTCACACATGTGATATTGTCACATCTAGTTAAATAAACCAATGGAAGTAGGAAACACTGGCAACAGCTGTTTAACATCTTTAATAGTCAGGTAAAACAGAGCCAACATCAGTACAGAAAGACATAACAAGTATTGCCAGTAACATCCCAGCACATTCATATGAACAGCATGTGAAATCCAGCATGTCAGTCTCCTACAGATGTCTTTCAAAAGGTCCAAACTGTGTGACTGCACCCATTAGATAAGATGGTAAGCTTTTATGTTTTTGTAGTGTATGCTGTAAGCACTGCCAAGTACTGGAAGGCAAATTCACAATTGTTTTGTCGAGTATCAAATGTTACAGAATGAAGCGATTTGGTGTGTCAGTCATTTTTTGATTGAAGCAGTGATGTAACACACTGAGGCAGCTTCAGTAGGATGCACTCAGTAACAAGTGTAAAGTTGTTGCTGGTCAGGACCTGTCTGCTGTTTTACATGTCGCACAGTGATGACGATGATATTTATGGTAAACAGTATCAAGTAGTTTAACAGTAGACAGAGTAACGTGAACTTCTAGGCTGGATATCTAATAATTAAGGCCCGAGCCCCAGGGGCAAGGGGCCGATTGTATCTGGACTGTTTCTTTCTTCTTCTTCTTATTATTATTACGTCTCTTTGAACCTTCATTTGACCCTAAACATGCTCAAAAACTCACCAAGTTTGGCACGCACACCAGGTGTGATGAAAAATTTGATAAAATGGAAAAACCAAACCCCTCCGTCCAAAATGGACTCTGTAGCGCCACCTAGGCTCAGAAAGGCGACCGCTGTGGCCCACAGGAAGATCACAGAGACACAGGAGCAAAGCTGGGTTGTAGTACTCATCAAGACCTACAAATCACGTGCTGATACCCCTAGGCTACAATCAACAGGAACTTGGGAAATTGCAAGTCAATCTTAAATTCACAACTCAAACAGGAGTGGGTTTGACTGCTTTGTCCATTGGATTGAGTGAGAGAGAAAGCTGCAGAGCAGCAGCCTCCTGCAGAGCAGCACACACACATTCACACACCCACACATGAAATACCACTTCCCTCGTCTCCTCTCCCAGAATTGTCATTCTGCCCTTTCATTTCACCTTAATCATAATCCTCCGTTGCCATTTTTGCAGCGAGCAGGAGGGCAGTTATAATTGCAGATAACTGTGGTGATAACAGTGCTTGCTATCTCTCCCACAGGACCCCACACACAATGAGACTATGGGATTGAATGGGAGCAGAGCCCTCTCCTACTCTGAGCCTTGCTCAAAGTGGGAGTGAGTTTAAATAGCACTCAAGCTAATTTCTCACCCCACCTTCTCCGCAGCCTATTTTAGTGGCCACATAATTAAACTGCTGATGCATAAATGACTTTCAAAGCCACAGCAGTAGGTTCACCTTTGAACACTTTCTTGAATTGAATGTATGTGTACATCTGTTTAACAATAAATCTCCTGTGTGTAAGGGACCGGAGCAGTGTGTTATCACTGGATCACACATTATAGGTGCCTCCAGCACCAAGACTTAGACTGTGGGACTGTGAGACTGTGTATTGTGTTGCCGGCTTATCCTGCTGGTTGCTGAAAGAGCCCGTTGGTGGAGCGGAGGGCTCCCAACGCCACATGAAAGGCTCTGGGAAGCACGCCAGGTGTCTGCCGCTTCTCCCTTCACTATGACATCCTCACAGTCAGAAGACGTTTACAGCAGCCACCCCCTCCCCCCTGTTTCAAACATCCACCACCATTCACTCTGCTGTCATTTGCATTGTGCCAACTGTAAAGAAAAGCTCTGGTGACCTGCTGTTCAGAATAGGCAGCAGTGAAAAGGCACACAGACAGCCATTATGCACTTGAACAATGACTCTGAGGTAGCTCAGAGGTAAGAGAAGAGGATCTGGGGCCATTTAAATTAAGCAGCTGAAATGAATGAGAAAAAACTTTTATCCTCAGTGGCTGTTGAATTACCCTTTGGCAAGGCACTTCCCCCCCATTCGTTCCAGATGAGGCTTAACAATTGCCAACAGCACAAGGCTGGTTGTGCTGAGGTAAAATGCAGTGCATTATATTTCTGAAAAGACTTAATAAAGCTTCATTCACTTTTCCTTAAATACTTCTAATTGTAGTCTGAGCAAGAGTTTGTTTCTGCAAGTAACGTAGATCAACATGTCTCTACCACATGTATTTCAGGACAGAGACGTCATTTCCATCTGTTCCAGCTCCATCAGACTGTTAACCTTGTAGCATCAGAAATAAACTTAAGTCTTATAATGAAATATAAGATCAAATATTATCAGAAAATATTCAGTTTTCATTGTCAGGAATCTTTCCACAACAACTCTTCTTTCACCATCACTCAGTCTTCTTCAGTGGTGCTGTGGACACAGCCTGGAGCAGCCTGACATCCTGAGTAATGTAAATCTTCTGCAGATGGTAATGAAGCAGAGCTTTGTCTCATATGTGCCTCTCTTCTTGTTTACTGCACATAAATACCTTATTACCTATATTGACACAAGTATATATATATATATTGACCTTGTGTGTGGAAGACAAGATTACTCTCATCATAAAAATTGACAAATGCTGCAGTGCCTTATAATGAACTCTTTTCATGCATAACAGAAAGTCCTCGGCACCCTCTCTGTTCACGTTCACACTGCAGTGCATTCAGAAGCTGCTGTAACTTGAACTGAGGGTTTTCTAAGTCATTCAGTGCAACTATGGTAAACTTTCAGTTGTCCACTGTTTTGGTTTATGACCAAAAATCTAACATCCTCCACCAGCCTCACCTGGTTGGTTTATGATACTAAACTGAGATGCTAACCATAGCAAACATTTTACCTTGTAAATATAAGCATGTTAGCATGCTGCTGTCAGGAGATGCTAACATGCCTGTAGAGCCTGAGGGAAGTCTTGGGGACGACCTGAGCTCAGAAGAAGACAAGGTTGACACATTTGTAATCCTATTGGATTGTACCTACAGCCCCTGTGGAGTCTCATCCATGGACATTTTGATTCTGATCAACAGAAAACTCTCTCTTAATGTCACAGAGAAAACACAGTTGGTGCTTTCCCAGAATGCATCATGACAACATCAAGAGGTTCACCGTGTTGCTTCCAGTGAACGTGTGAATTTCAACCATTATCTCACCCTGTTAATTCAATCTAAGCCTGTCTTGTGTCTAAATTGTTTCATGGTGAGTTGAGACTTCTTTTGTGGAAGAGCTGTGAAGTCTGTTGGTGAAGCACATAACAGACCAATTATCATCTGATACCAAAAACTGAGCCTCACTATTGATGCATAGACTAATGATGTAGTCAGAGCTCTGCTGGAAAGCTGTACCTTCTTTTGCCAATCAATCAATACATAAGCAGAAGAAAACAATAAGAAAGACAGGACACGATGCCACTAGCTATCCATGTGTAACTTTTACCCTCACAGTATTGATCATCTTTATTCTGCTGAGTAAAGAAGCATCTCTAACTGGCAGAGCATGTACAGAGTCATAGCACTGAGACCTCCAGTGCCTCATGACGTGGCAGCAGTAAGCTCCAGGAGGCTGCCAGAGGAGAGAGGTGAACATTGGCTTCAGGCTTCTCTGAGGGAGTTAGAAACTGAGGCTGCATCAGCTTCTGTCCATCAGATCATCGTCTGTCAGTGGAGCAGAGCGGACAGCCTGGACCCATCAAACACATCCTCACCACTGAAGCAAATGGAGTAAAGTAAACAGGAAAGCAAGCTTATTCTCCAAGGCTTTAGTATGGCCTCTGACTCAGAGAAACCTGCAGGGACTTTGATAAGGCTGAAGTGGACTTCACATGATGTGGGGGCAGCTTTTAGCATCCAGGATTTAACTGATCTCCTTTTCAAGATTTGTTTGGTCTTTCTCAGAAAGGGAAAATGTCGTGTTTAGGTGGGCGAGGTAGTGGGTGGGCAGTAAAGACGACAGCATGGATTTATTGACATAGGGAGTGGAGAAAGGCAGGGTCACGTAGCATCAGGTAGATTAGATCGTTTGTAGAAAGGCAGTGCGTGTGCCCCCAGAGATTCAGCTAATTAAGTATTACCTCTTTACTACACCACCCCTTGGATGGTATACACCAGGCTCCTTGTTTATTTGCAAGAATCAATAAATCGATCAGTGCACATAAAGACACACACACATGCACTCATGCATTTTTGAATATATGTTGTCAGCTCGATGAGGGTCTGATATTGTGTGTCCGTGGATGAGCTGCATCACGATGCAGTGTGTTTTTTGCTGCCTTTGAGACTGAGAGTGAAAGGAGTGGCAGCCATCTCCTCAATCATGTGTAGCATCATGTATTATACATGTCCCCTTTGAGAAAAATGTGTGGTGTAGCTGTCAGCCTCTGGGACTGTATACAGTTCTTTGTACAGCAGTTTCCATTGTGAGAGTCATTGAAGCATTCAGAAATGTCCCCATCCATTTATTGTAGAATGAATACACTGCTGCAGCTATTAGTGTTGTTGTGTAATGCATGGACTCTGAGCATGGGGGGGACGTCTCACTGCTCACTGTGCCAGACATGGACAAGAACTGGGCTGGGAACCTAAGCTTAACACAATTCCCTATAGTGGCAGTGATACTGTGGCAGATACAAACGGAGGCTTGAGTCAAATGATTATATTCTAAAAAAGTAATGATGAATGAATCCATACAAACCTCAGTGTTAGTAAAAGCAGTGGCAGTGTTACAGCTTGTGGTGGGAGCATTTGTTTTTGTGCCTCCTCACTGGTCCTGGGGATGTGTCTAATGGCTAAAGAGAGTTTTAGCTCCTGCACCATTTGATAATGACACTTCAGGGTTTGTTTAGTTTGTTTCTTTGTGGTGTTTCCTGTCTTTGCTGGTGTTGTTGATTCAAATGATTCGTGACCCGTCTGTTTTCAGTTCAGCTTTAAGTGGTCGAGCACGGTCTCAGTCCAGACTGGGCTCCTTAGTCACCACGCTTGGTTTACACCTCTTTGCATGAAGTGCTGCCCGACTGCTGAGCTGTAGTTTCCTGTGTCAACATGAAAAGACGGGTGCTTGTCTCTACTGTCAGACTTTTTAGACCACAACCTGCATGTCGCCTGTTTAACTCACTCATCTCGTCCCACTGGGTCTAGCTGTCCATTTCTGAATGATTTCAAACTGGGTAAGAAACAGCTGATGTTACATGAACTTCTGAGTTGTTAGCATGTTGTTATTGTGGCTTTTGAACTTCCTGACAGTGTACTGAAGGTTTTTATTTCTGACTGATGACAGATTTCTGTTTTAAGAAGCCATCAACTGTACAGTCAACATTAATCTCTGTGAATGAACTTGTGTTTAGAAGTGACAGTCTGCAGGAGAGGCTGTAGACTGATATTAATACATGACCACTTTCATTTGTGCAGTATAAAATGCTGGATATATATCTGCTAGCTCCTTAAACAGAACCACTGAAGTTTGTGTGTGTGTGTGTTTAGTGTTTTATATTGTTGCTCTTAAACAAAGTTGTGAGTTATTTTTAGTCCATTTCAGATGGTTGTGTTTGTTTCTAAGTGACTGTGTTTGAAGGTTTTGTAAAACCAAAGGTTTGCTCTCACAGCCAGTGAAGGAATGTGTTGCTGCTGCCTCAGTCACGACCATGAAAGGCTGCTGTGTTGTTTCTGTGAGAGAGCACTGTCAAAGTCACAGACTGCATCCCACTCAGCAGGAGCTTCCTGCCTGCAGTTCAACTCTTTAGTCTAATGATAATGGCCACTGTTCCTTTGCAAATTAGGTTTGCATTTCCGAGTGTGATGGATGCAGTTGGTTTGTTTGGTTTTTTTTGGTGCTATTTCCAGGCTCCTTGATTGAAGTCCTGGTTGTTTTCTATCCACTGCCACCACAGCACAGCTTTTAACCCTGAGATGTGAATCATCAGTGTCTCTCAGCAAGCGAGATGCTGACAGCTCCAACTGTTGCTTTGTAGGTTTGTGAGGAAGACTGTAGCTTTGTCTCTCTTTGTTTTTCATGTGCACCACTCGACTGTGGACGGTACTTTCTAGAACTTGAACCAGCAGCTACTGAATATTCAATACTTCTAAAACATATTGCTGTAACAATAACTTCTTTAGTTTCATAGATTGCCTCCAGGCATCCATAGTGTTACACCTGTTGGTTGATATGAAAACTGCCACAGTTACTAGTATGTCACAGCATAACAGAGACCCAGAGAGAGGTCCAGTAGCTGGCTCCTCTCCCACGTCCACACAGCTGTCCAGTCACTGTGTGAAGGTGGTGAGAAGGATGCATGAGATAGACACAGACCTCACTGATCTGATGTTGGAAAGGTGTCCTATTGTCTGATGGAGGATGAAGTTGGTGGTTATTGATGCCCTGGGAGCTCAGGCTCTAACAGCACAATCCCAAAGCTGCAGACACCTTGGGGTAGAAAATGCACAGTGTACAGTATTTATGCAATATAGACTCTATAAGCTGACAGGAAGTTTGGACCATGAAATGCTGCAGAGCATAAATCACTGGGAGGAGAAGCTGTGGACTGTACTGGCCATAGTTTCCACTGATGAAATATTGCTGACACTTTGGGTGCACTGACTTTTTAGAGAGTTGTTGTTTAGAGAGATACACTAACTGGGCTTGATAAGCAGGAAGTGGAACATTTTAAAGCTGCACTAATTCATATTAATAGAAGGACACAGTTAGCTATTTATTTTATTTCCTGTAGTAATGTAGAGCAAACCAGAGCGATGAGAGTGGCTCTACATTGATTCAGTGACCAGAAATACATTTCTAAAGGAATGATGATGCCGTATGTTTGTGTTGGATGTAAAGAGGCAGCTGTTTTCCAATGTGTTCACTATAACAGATTCAGCAGCTTGTAACTACTGGTAACTAAAAAAACTATTAACAGCAGTTGCCTCAAAGGACTTTGACAGAAGTGACTTTCTGTGACCAGTTCAAACACAGGAAACTCCAACGTGAAAACATGCAGAGGTTAGTTTGTAAGACTGAGAACCCACAAGAACAACTTCAGGGATTATTGATCACGTATGAAAAAGTTGTGAGTGTTTTTGTATGAGTCCTAACACTGCTACTGGGCTGCCATGATGATGACATCACATGGGCTCAGAGCTGAATGTCCCACATCGTTCAGTACAGACGTGGTGAAGCAGTGAGAAGCAGCAGTGACTGTGAGGACAGTGAACACACAGTAGTTGTAGATCCTGAGGAGACAACAGAGCAATGGAGCAACAATCTCAAAGCCCCTGCTGCTTCCACTGCTGAGCCCATGTGATGTCACATTTAGATATTTCAGTTTTGAAATATCTAAAATGGCAGCCTCCATGAAAACGTCCATGATGGGGAGTTCTGCTTCAGGACTGACTTTCAGAGATGGATACTTCATGTGTACGAGCTCTTTATGTTCAAACATACTCATCAGTCATTAGTTTATATCAGAATCTATCTTCCATGCTGTTTTCACCATGGGGTTGCTATTCTTTAATCAAAAGCTTAACCTGACTCTGGCCAGAAATAAATCAATCTGCCTATAGCATCTCTATTCAACCCACTCTTTGTTTTTCAGTTGTTTCCAGCAAAAAATGTCATGCTGCACTTCTGTGAGGTGGATGTGTACAGGACTGGTTCTTGGCCAGACACTGTCACTTCCTGGAGTCTACTGTACACAAAATGTTGAACTGTTCCTTTAAAGAATGTAGATGTATTCATATATGTGCGAGCAAACACAAAACAGTGTGTCAGAGCAGATGGTACTTTTTTCTAGTGGCTGGTGAAGGAGATGAGGAAACACAACTGTTGACATGTGGAGTTTTTATTCACTGTACATTGTACTGTCATCAACAGGTTCGAGAGAAGCTGCTGTTGACTGTGCTTCTCATCACTCTCCTCCTTTTTCATCATAATTGTAGAGTGGTAGTGTAATGAAGTGTAACATGTTGGAAACAGCAGGACTAACCTGAGGAGGCTCCATGTGTTTGCTGTTGATGATTTACATGAAAAACATTTGGCTGATCTCATTTTGCGGATTATTTGCTGTTATTGAAGATTAGTGTTGAATCAAATGCAATCCAGTGTGTTGCTTCATCTCCAACAGCCTCCAAGTTATTACCTGTACAGGAACTCTTCAGCACATACCTTCATCTACACAGCTGTAGCTTTAAACCCCTTCCCCATTCTCTGCTGTGTGGAAAACAGTTTAGCAGGTTAATGGGAACAGCAGCAGAGCAGAGTGCATTAAAGCTGGTGGTATTCAGCAGGAGCAGGGTCGCAGGGCGGCTGCATCGTGTGTGCGTCCTCCTCTGGGGTGATTTTCCATGATGGCCGTGGTTTATTGGTGCAGAAGGGCCTCAGTCATCAAGAGCATGAGGAAGAGCTGTGTGTGTGTCTGTGTGTCTGTGTCTGTGTCTGTGTGTGTGTGTGTGTGTGTGTGTCTGTGTGTGTGTGTTGGGGGGGGAGCTCTGTCTTACACTAATGACTGCTTCAATACAATAATCACATTTTAACTGTGGCTTCCAGTTCAGCCCTTAATAAACACTCAGTCCACTTCCTTATTTTTGTGGTTGTGTGGCACTTTGGCGGTTTGTGTGTCAGGTGATGTTTTTGTGAACATGTTTAAAACACTGTAGTGAAAGAGGAAAACAGTAGATGAAAGAAAAGATAGGACAGAGCTGAATGGGTGGAGGGACAATCCTGAGTGCTTCTGAGGACAGATACGACCAGAGGCTGAGGAAACAAACGCTGGGGATGTAAAACATGTATAGAATAGGAAAGCAAGGAAATGACTGAAGGCTGAGAGTGATGAGGAGGAGGAGAAGGAAGGAGAGGGAAGAGCAGTGATCAGAGAGAGAGACAGAGAGAGGCTCACATTGTCCTGCATGCTCGTCCTCCGGCCTGTCTCCTCCCTTCAGTGTTTGCTGTGTGTCTGTGTGGGAGAGACACAGGGCTGTGCTCACTGGCTTGTTGTCGTACCAGGTTTAGTTGGAGCAGCAGCAGCAGCAGCAGAGACGAGCTCACCTCCCCTCCACTGACTCACACACGGTACGCATTTCCTCTCTTTCTGTAAGACAACCTTAAAGCTGCTGTCAGAGTGGCAACACTGAGTGGATCACTGTGCTCTTCAAGAATGTTCTGCTGGGAAATGATTGGTCGTGATGCTGTTTCCTTAAAAGTGGTGTCAGCTCAGTGTTTGCTATTCTTTGTCAGAAGGTTACACAGCTTGACAGAGTCTACTTTGTTTCCACTCAGGCTGCTTGTTTGCTTAGTGAAGGCCACGCTTTGCTCAACGGCTACATGTTCAGCCATCACACGTTACATTAGAGAGACTTACATGGCTCACTGTTTGTTTCTTCAAGTGTCCATACAGAAGGCCTTGTATGTGTATGAATAAGAAAGGCATGGATCTAATCGAGCCTCATGGCGGGGGGCGGGGGGGCATGGGTATGATTACGTTATACATTATAGAAACATGATAGCTTCTTCATGCAACCCTCTGAAGTCAGATAAATCCCTAACGAGACTTGAAACAAAACACAGTGAAGCACTTTTATTTTCTATCTGGAAATCACATCAGTTAACAGCAAAAATTCCAATCAATTCATAATTACCACCTTAATGCCTGACCATGTGCGTGGCTCATTTGAATGGGACCAAATTAACCAATTATGTATTGCTGGGATAAAGTTACATAACAGCAGTTTTCCAGTAATGGTGGTGTTTTCTGTTTGTCTTCCCTCCCTCCACAAAGAGGCTCTGCAGGAGTCTTGGCTGCATCTGAAGGTGCAGCCAGCGAGGCGGAGCCAGTGGAATCAGATTGACAGCGTCACCAGAGGCCTGCACTTGTTCATTGAGAGCATCTGCTGGGGTCTGGAGCCTGGCTTCATGCTGCTCCTTAAAACAGGATCCAGACTCATTTTGAACAAGTGTTCAGATGCTTTTACATTTTACACAAAGGTCCAGAGTGACTGCAACACTTGTGTATCAGGAGTTACTTACAGCCCGATGATCAGAGTGAAGTGGTAGTTTAGTCGTTGCTCATTGTGATGTGTCCATGTTTGCTGTTTGCAGTGATGAAGAAGCTCCTTCACTGTCAGCCCACTGTAACTCTCTCAGATGTTTGAGCTACCAGCACAGACTGAATGATGTATGTTCAGAGGTTTAGAGTTTTCAAAGTGGAAGGTTTCTCTGAGCTCCTGCATATGACCTCAGATGATGTCCTGCTGGAGTGGAAGTCACTGCTGGTCCGACAGGAAACCTTCACTGGTGGGATGCAGACACATGAAGGTGACATTGTTCTTCCTGAGAATCAGAGGATAGAAGACAAATTAAAAATATATCAGGGAGAGGACAATCTAGGTCTGTTCAAACCATATCAGATACAAAGTGTGATGCTTTATATTTTGTTGGCTCACTACAGTTTTTAAAACCCGTGTACTGCAGTAAAACTACCAAACTTTCCTGAAGTATTCAATAGCATAAATATAGAGTACATAACTTGTACTAACATGTACTGTACTGTACTGTACTGTAACCTGTGTGTTCATTCTGCTGCTGTTCTCACTTCACAGCAGCAGTTGACCCTTCCTCTGAGGACCTCCCCACTCTCAGCCAGAAACACTATGAAAATACCTGACTCCCATCGGTGTGATTTAATGAGAGAGGTTCAGTTTTATGATGTTTTTTCTGTGAGGATTTCAGAGCACACTGTTTGGGTGAGGGTGGGTTCACTCGCCCATGGTAGAGGGTTATCAAGAGTTAACAACGGGCTCCAACTAGGAGCAATGAAGAGTTTTTAGTTCTTTAAATGACCTCTCAACAGCCTGTGTCACTGCGTCATCCATCATCCACATCATGATTCATGTAGCAGTTTTTCTGTTCCTGTTTTTCTGAAGATCTTGCACATAGCAGTCTTTTGAATCATTAATACTGTTTAAGATCAGTCAGAACACACGAACCAGAGTAATCCTGCAGCCTGTTTCTTATTTTTGACTAAAACAACTATGCAGCACCTTCCCACTGAAGAATATCCTCCTCAAGCTACAGAGTAGACATTGGACATGGATCCTTTCTGTATTTCAGCAGATGTCCAGGAGCTTGAAGCAGCATCACATCCTTGTGAAGTGTGTATTCAACATCCAGCTGAAATGTTTTAAGAGGCACCAACATATCTCTAATTGGAGCCTCCTGCTGGACTCTGATCCAACATGGTCTCAACAAGGAGAACATCCAGCTGGGATCAGTCGCTGGTTCCATTTCCTCATATTGAGCCGATCCTCAAGGTGCTGTTGGGTTTTTAACTTGACACGTCTAATGACCCGGCTCACAGCTTCGCCATGTGGAGACACTGTCCTCTGATCCATGAATGTAACTTATACCAATATCAGATCATAGAACTCCTTTTATGTAGGTTACTGTAGGAAGTTTCATCACGTGTTACAAAGTCAAATTGGATCTCATCAGGTTCGGTATCAGACGTCACAGCAGCTTTAGATCTTTAAGATTTCCTCCACACTTCATTCACCCCGTCACCTCCACGCTGCCCCTGTGCCCAGAGCTCCGCCCCCATCCCCTGCTGTGATGAAACCGAGACTCCAGTCTGTGTGGGGCCTGCGGACCCCCCCGCCTTCTCCATTTTGAAGACTGATGTGCTGAAGTGCTGCAGTCTGATGAAATGCTGTCAGCAGCCTGTGTGGAGTTACAGGTCTCCCACTTTCTCCCTCATGAAAGATAAAACATGGACCAAACGTGATCGTATAAACTGCTGCAGACGCTCAGACCACCAGGCTGCATACTTTTCTTAATCTCCTTGCCTCTGGGATGCATCTGAGGGGATGTTATCAGGAGTACTGTTAGCAGTGGACAGAGAGGGTGATCAGCACAGACCTGCTGCCTGAGAATGATCTCTGTGTGGATGTCCTGTCTGGCCATACAGCACTTCCACTTTCTTTCCTTTGTATTCCCTCTGTAGCAGAAGTCAGATGTCCTACCTTCATGCTACGCAACTGAGCATCGTTCATTACTGCAGAGCAATGGAAGCACTTCCACTGACTAGTTTTAACAATGCAGCTCTATTCTCTGACAGATTTAACCAGTCTACACAGCAAACCTCTGACAGACTGCAGTGACTATAAATCACCAAAGTACAGAGTAGGTCCTGGTGAGACTTACTAAAGCTTCACTGATGTCACTTACAGCAGTTTGCTGTTTTCTCTTCATGAACAAACTTGAAGCTACTAATTTAAAGCTGTGAGTAGTTCATGTATTTGAATTGATGAAAGGATGGTGTGGTACATGTTGTTCTCAGTGGACAGTACTTTTCATTTCTTTTTTTTTTTTTGAAGCAGTAGTGAATGAATACCAAAAATGAAACACTTTCGAGGCTACAGTTTGCAGCAGCACAGTAGTGAAACAGTTTTTCACTGATCCAATCAGGTCTAAAGCGTCAGTCAAGTTAACATCATTTACTCAGTGAAGTTCTCCTCTAATCAATTTTTATATTTTAAAAGTGACAAATGTTGAATTCTAATAGAAAAACGAATGTTTATTTTATTTTTTAAGCAAAGATGCAGCATCTTTCACCATGAGGGTTTGATTGTTTCCCTCAGTGGGTGATGGATGCTGAGAGGTCCATATTGATACAGTGAGAGGCAGGGTTAGGGCAGAGACAGTGAAAGGTTTCCAGTGTACGATGGAGACTGAGGACCCACAGACCAGCAGGGAGGCCATGACTGTTTTAAAAATGATTTCTACCCAAGCCAAAGCCAAGACACTCTGCCTGCCATTAAAACAGGAAGCAGTCCTGCTGTACTAATAAGACTCTCAGTGTGATAGTGACAACTTTTAATGACCACTGTTATATTGAAGAGAAGGCCTTTGAGTCTGGCAGGCTTCTTGTCACTTTTTTAGTCAAAATTCACTTGAACTTATTTTTTAAAAAAGGACTTCTTGTGAACTGACCGCCCTAGTTGTTGGTCTGACCACCTCTGAAAGCTGGAAGCTGTTCCTTCAGACTTTACTTTGACTGTGTGCAGCTCTGACCGCCCAGCGTGCTCCAGCTTCAGTCTTTCATAAATTAGTACAGGATGTAGCTGTAACACATGTGTTAAGGAGTATTAAGGTACAAAACTCCATAGACCAAGGTATTATCCTTGGGTTGTAGACATTTGCAGGCATTGGCTGCACAGGGAGATGAGTTAAATCTGAAGTGTAGTGTGAGTTAGTCGCAGTGAAATGCCATGTTGACACTATCTGACTTCCTAAAAAGTAGATCCAGGAAATACAGAAAATCAAGGTGGGACAAAACATTTGGAGCAGTTTGATTCGATCATTGAAACCATAGCTAGCTAGCTAGCTAGCTAACGTTGCTAGGTAACGTTAGCACTACATACTGTAGCGTCTATCCATAAAGAAGAAGTCACTACACCTGCTGCTCTTTCTTCTTCATTGTAAACCAGAACACAGCTACTGTAGGTCGGAGCTCAGTGTTTAAGACAATTTAAACACACACACACACACACACACACACACACACACACACACACACACAGTGGCACAGAAGAAAGCTCACATTCTCTTTAGTGTTCTGGCTGCAC
>OOFC01033190.1:6178-17490 GCA_900323345.1 Pseudochromis fuscus | reverse complement strand
GGTCCAGGTTTCAGTCTGACATCAGTGAACACCTGCACACCTGATCCGTCATTGTTGTGATTGTTCTTTGTTTCACGTACATCAGCCATGACTCAGCACTGCAGCCTGTGTGTGTGTGTGTGTGTGTGTGTGTGTGTGTCCTCCTGCTTCAGCTCTGATTTCGATATTCAAACGACATGTAGTGAGTCAGTGTGAAACTGTAAATCTGCTGCGTCACCTTCATCACAGTCGAGTCACTGAGTGTTTGACTCAGAGTCTCAGTGACTGTGATCAGACCACAGACACTTTATAGAAATGGACGAAGCGAGTGGGGCCAGTGCAGAAGTGCAAAAAAAAAAGTGCAACACCACTGATGACCACTAGATGCTTTCTCCAAGAAACTCTGGCTCCAGTTGAGTTCAGTTCAAAAACTTTCATTTTCAATCCTGAAATATGTGTTTCCACAAGTCATTCTGATGTGATTAGATATGATTAATTCCTCATGTCATTGATCCAGTGTCAATCTGGAAAAATATAGAATTACGAACATATTAGGCATCAAACACCTCCATCCATCCACACCTGGAGGTTATGTGTAGTTTCATAGTTCATTCAGAGTTATATCAGACATCTGAGATACAACTTTTATTTTATTTTTTTGTAGTTTGCAGGAAAACAGATGTTTGTAAATAAAACACTGAAACATGATGAACATGCAGAGTGAACAAAGTAAAGAAAACAGATGTGTCGACAGTGACAGCTCTGTACATTTGGCTGAGAGACACTCCACTTTTGTTTTGGTTCAACAGGAAGTTTTGTGTTCACAGACACAAAGAAACCTTTATGATGGTGTGTGTCTGTGTGTGTGTGTGTGTGTGTGACATCCACTGTAGATGCGATGCAGCTTTTCCTCTCTCTCTGTCTGTGTCAATATTTACATGACCTCCTGAATGTTTCATTATATTACCGTATTTCCTCTAATAGAGGCCAAGGCTTTTATTTTTCTTAAACTACAGAAAGTATCAGGCCTCTGATTGAGGCTGGATCGTCTTAGAGGCATCACAAGCCTTGTTTTGAGGCTTCAAACAGAATCAGGAGCAGATCAAAAAAATAAAGTTACTGAATTACACCCAAAATAAAAGATACTGTAATATTCTAGTGGACACAGGGCTCTTATTGTGAAACATTTGAAGGTTAATTGGTTAAATGTTTACAATTTTTACTGATCACATGTTGGAGGTATTTTGTATCTTTGGGTTCCCCTGTCCACAGAACAATCTGAAGAATTAATATTTTGATGGTATCTCATGTGACGATGCGTTATCATGTTTTAAATCCATGACACTGTGAACACTGAACGTGAGCGTGACTCACAAATATCATATCACAAATTACACTTTCCTCAAATTGTTACCAGTCAGCAGTTCACAGTCTTTAACTTCAAACTGTGATTAAATGTATTTATTTATTTAAAATATTATAGAGTATTGATGTGAGGATGTATCATCGTCCTCAGTCCTGATAAATATAGTTTTACGTCTGTTTATTTGGAGCTTTTTATGCTTCATTGGGTAAAATGTAAAACACGCTGAAAGCACTTTAAACACACTGATGCTGAACTGTCCATCTTGACCTTTCTTCCTTATTTAAGTACATTTTTTATTGCACAAATTATCCAGATAATATGGTGACATATTGCACATGTCAGTCTGTGTGATCACATGCAGCTGCCATTGCCTCATAAAGTGTTTTTAGACAGTGTGTGTCATGGCTACTGTTGGGGGTTAGTGTGTGTGTGTGTGTGTGTGTGTGTGTGTGTGTGTGTAGCATTGTAACATCACATTAACCCGAGCTGATTGTGAAAGGAGGTGGTCTCTTTCTTCTTTCTCTTTCTTACATAATTATTTAACCAAACGAGATGCACACACACCCCGAACGTTTCAACACGCGTTACAACACCCGTCATAAGATCTTAATCCGATTAATTCCTTAAGACCACTTGATGAAGTAATAATAGCACACACACACACACACACACACACTCTCCTCTTTGTCTTTCTTTCATCGACTGTACATAAAAAAAAAAATGGACGAAGCTAACGAGGTACCACCCGACTCACATTTTCAATCCAGGAGTTTGATATTTGAACGTCGGCCATGTTGGCTGTTTGGAGCCAGAAGTGACCATATTTGGATATGAAGGGAGGAGTGAGGGGGCAGGGCTGACCCTTGAACACGAGGTCACGACTCAGTACCCAGTGATGAGACTGGAGTTTACTGGTGAATGAGCCTCCAAACCAGCTGTAAATCACTGGAGACCAGAGCTGTCTAGCCCCGCCCCTGACTCCTCCCACCAGGTCACTGAGAAGAAGAGTCGACTTTATCTAATGACATCACAATGACTTGTGGGGAAAATGTGTTTCTTTCCATCTTTAAAGTTGTTGTGTTGTCGTCCAGACTGAACTTTATTCTGAAAAACCACCATGTGTTTTCACCATGTTTTTCTGCTTTTATTTGTCTCTGACTCTTTGGCTGTAAAGCACTTTGACTTGCAGTTGGTTGGTGTGAAAGATGCTGCATCAATAAAGTTTGATTGATTGATGTCTTTTCAAAATAAAACTCAAACCCCGATTGTTTCAGGTGCCACCAAGGAGATCGGCTCAGCGCTGACCAGGATGTGTATGAGACACCGCAGCATCGAGTCCAAGCTCAAACTGTTCACTACGTAAGACACACACACACACACACACACACACACACATAAAGGCACTGGTAATAAATGTGATCTTTTCGGGGGAGGGTAGACAGGTGAAGGTGTGAATGATGGTGTGATGACAGTGTGGTAACTAGATGCTCAATTAATCTCAACTGACATATGTTCATACACAACACTGTGTGTGTGTGTGTGTGTGTGTGTGTGTGTGTTGTCCTGGTTTCACCCGTCATCACTGTCACTGCTACAGCATCACAGTCGTTTCCCTGTCACTGCTGCCAGCTGTTATTAAAGAAGCTGTCAGTCAGTGAGACACACACACACACACACACACACACACACTCCTGTACAGTGTATAGAAGCTCCTTTAATGTGATGCAGTAAAACACAGTTAAGTTGTTTCCCACAGTGTAAAAACATGTGAACATCAGCAGCTGTGTGAAGATGATGTTACATCAGCAGGATTGTTTTTGTCACACAGCTTCATCATGTTACATTATCTACACACATTTATTAAATTCTTATTTTTTTTTTTGTCTAAATCACCAATTTGTAACAAAATCATAAGAGTTTCTCCCTTTTTTAATTTCAAATCATTAATTACGATAAAATATATTAACCACATGGACTAACTTATACTAGTGATGTTACTTAGTATAATTTCTCCCACAGGGATTTTAAAGTACATTTATTTTTGAACAGCTATCATCACCAGTTACTGTACAGCTCAGTATTTTAACACATCCAGCAGTGAGGTGTGCAGCTGCTGTTTCTCTGTAATTATGTTAAATACTCTTTAATTAAATGAAGTGTTGAAGACGACAGGCTCCTGAGTACAAAGTGTTTCAGAGAGTCTACAGAATATCATTAGTTAATGAGTTTTTCCATTTGTTGGTTTGTTTAAATAAAGTCAAAGTAGTGGTCTCTATGAAATGCTAATTATTATGCACCTGCTACAGAAATACCTTATAACTGAACTACACTCTGCAATGTGCAGTGAAATAGTTTAATATACAATCAGTGCTTTACTATTTATATATTTATTTCATATTTGTTTCATCTCTTATTTCATTTTCTTCCTGTAACTGACTCAGGGATCAATAAAGTTTGATTGAATGCAAAAAATAATCAACAAATAACTCAGCAGCCGGTCGCTGCAGCGTGACGGGAATAAATGAATAAATGCAAATGATTTACTGTGATGCTGAAGAAGTGACTCAGTGTGAGATGAATGTTCAGTTTGTAGGATTCATTCAGCCGAACACAGACGGAGACTTTCTGTTTCTGTTTCAGTGCTCTGTCCGAAAGCCTCATCACACCACTGGAGCTGAAAATGGAGGAGTGGAAAAAAGTGGCCAGTCAGCTGGACAAAGATCACGCCAAAGGTAACGTCAGCATCATGCTAACACACAATCACACACCTGCACACACACACACACACACTCCTCCTCACTTTTTTCCATTTCCTGTTCAGAGTACAAGAAAGCCCGAGCAGACATCAAGAAGAAATCATCAGACACCATCAAGCTGCAGAAGAAGGTGAAGAAAGGTAAGACGTCATCTTCATCTCACAGGAAGTGGAAACCATCTTCCTCAGTGAGATAATCCTCCTCAGTAAACACCAGGGCTCTGTGTGATCCCGCCCCCATCGTGCTGAGATAAGTGTTTTCAGGTCCGCGCTGCATTACGCCCGTCAGTCACCCGACGCCCTGAGGGAGGAAACCATCCCTGAGACACGTTGCTGTTTGCTAACACCACCACATGTGTAGCTTTGTTTTCAGCAGCAGACGGAGCTCATTAGATTATTTCACCTAAATCAGTAATAAAAGTGATTTTAGGAACGTCGCCATCCTTTCAGTTTTCAGTAAGAACCTCTGGTCTGACATCAAAACAGTCCCAGTTTCCCTCCAACACAAGTCATAATAGTAATAACTTTATTTTTATAGCATCTTTCAGAACAACGTTGGAAAGTGTTTTACAACAGCGGCGGTCTCCAACCTTTTTCGCACCACAGACGGTTTAATGTTGGCATTATTTTCACGGACCAGCCTTCAAGGTGTGGCAGATAAATACAGCGAAAATAAAATAACAAGACCGGCATAAAGTTGTCCTCTTACCCTTTGCAAAGAATCTCTCCAAAGACGTTTGTATTTTATTCATTTTCACTAGTTTGCGGGCTTATTTTTTGGCTGACGTATCTGACGTAATACGTGATATTTGATACATTTTATCACGTGACCGAGACGAGCGTATTGACGTGTCAGGAGGCAAAAGTTAATTTGAAGAGAATCCAGTCGTTCCTTTCAAAATAAAATGTCTTTCAGACTCTAATAATCAATGCAACGGAAGTTATATTTTTATTTATTCTTTCTGTGCGGCCCGGTAACAACTGCCCCACGGCCCGGTGGTTTGGGACCACTGCTTTACAAGACAGAATTAACAAACAATAATAAAATCAACAGATGACGATCGTCAGTACGTGGGCGTCAGTATTAGTTCAGAGTTCTTGAGTTTCAGCTTTTACATCAGTAACATGTAACTTCTGGACTTTAAACTTCTTACTTTGTATCTTCCACAGTGACCCACACATCACAAGAGTCTTTGTTTTTGTTTACAGACTTTGAATAGTCCTGATGTTAATCAACACAAACCAGCAGACAGATGATTATTGATTTGTTTATGGGTCAAAAACAAGACTTCAGGACCGAGGCTGGACTCAGGACTTCATAAGACTCATTTCTGCTCAGTATTTAGATACGTTTTCACTTCTTCACGAAGCCTTGTAGCTGATCTTCTTTCATTTTGTCCATATTTGTACTTTGAAAACATCGTGACAGCAGCTCACAGTTCAAAAGAGACGTAATGAAGAAATTTAAACTCCTGCAAAGTTTTCTTGTTCAGTAAGAAAATTCTTTACGACATCACTTTGTTAGTGTCCTACCTCCTTTACCTTTGAGTCTCTGTCTTCGTGTCTTTACGTTCAGTGATGTTAAAAAGAAACTCGACTCTCAGGTGTCTCTAGTGGACACAGACACCCTTCAATTGTGACCCGGGCTCTGGCCTTTGTCATTACTTTGATTGAATGATAGTGTTTAGTTGAGGATGTGCAGTACAGTTACTTTTGTACCTGTTGGTCAATAGTTTGGACTTTGTTGTCTCTAGTTTTCTTGGGACATGTTGGAAATGACTCTGTGGTCGTTATTCTTGATTTTTCTGTATTGATTGACCCGTTCCCAGAAGATAGTGGTGATCATTTGAGCAGTTACTTTTTATCTTTTTAGCCTGAGGATAAAATCCAGTGCAGCTCACTGGCAGGAAGCTGCTGATGTCTCAGGTTCACTGTTGGAGCAGCTCCTGCTCTGAGGCCTGGCACCGGCTCCGGGGTGTTGGTTGGACCGTTTCCATAGCAACCCTGTAACACTGCCAGGCCGACACCTGGGCCCCGCCCGTGCCCCTGTTATCAAAGTGACACACCCTGCGGTTGCCATGGTAGCACCCAGCCCCCCGACACAATGGAGGAGTCTGCCGGGGAAGACGCCGGTCGACCTTATATGGTCGACTGAAAACACCCTGGATTGAAATGTCAAGTTCTTCTATACAAATATCCTCCCGCTCGACAAATCCAATACGCAAATGTTCAGACACAGAAATAGTCGGTGCACACATCACAAGTCTGTGTGCAGACCCGCCCAGAGTAAACAGGCTGATGTCTGATGTGGCTCCAACATCTCCGGACATGTTTTCTGCTACGTGCTCTTATTTTGTCTCCTCCTCCTCGATCCTCTGTTCACTCCTCTCTCGTCTCTTTCTGCACCGTCATGACTTCTGACTGAATCACCAGATTAGATCTAAGTCGTCTCAATGATCGGGAAGGAGTCAGAAAGTAATGGCTTTAGGTTTCTGAAAATACAAGTCTACTCCTCTGAGGTGTCCCCCCTCAGCCTCACCTGCCACGTGAAACCACTTTGACTCGACAGTGTCTCCAGATGATCAGATCCGCTTCATTTGGAGGTCGAGCCGGATCTGGTCTAACAGCTCGGCGAGTTCGGTGCCGGGCGCAGTCGCCGAAACGATGGACACGTCTACAAAAATAAAAGTGGAGTTGTAATGAATGAGAAAGTGTCCAAATGAAAGAGCTGCAGAGTCACTGCGAGGCTCCGACAGACGACGAGTAAACAAGTCAGCAAAGGAAATTCAAAGACGGAGACACAACCACAGCTTCACATGTTGTCACCACATAATGACAGAGCACACACACACACACACACACACACACTCACCAATCAGAGCCTCACATTATAATTATCCCTGGTTGTGTGTGTGTGTGTGTGTGTGTGTGGACACAGGAACTAACTGCTGCTGCTTTTGTCGGTTGAAGAAAACGAGTCTTAACAAAAGTCCAAAACTTTTCATCATGTTGTGAATCAGCTGTTGAAGCTTTCTAATACACACTCACAGCACAGCACACACACTTTAATGCTGCTGTTGCGTCACAGTCGCGTCCATTTTTAAAATGGTCTCGTCTCCGTTTGTGGGACGAAGATTTCATGTTGTACAATCGAGTGTGTTTCAATGAAAGGAAAACCTCCTAACAGTAAACATCTGCTCTGCCGCTAATCACCCCGTATGATCCTGTGTGTGTGTGTGTGTGTGTGTGTGTGTGTGTGCGCGCACCATCACTCTATCATTATGTGGTGTTTAACCACTTCAGGATAGGGAATCTCCAACTGCTCAGACAGACAGAGGCAGATGATTGGAGGCGAGTCGAGGAAACAAAGACACACACAAAGGTTTGATGTGAACAACAACACGCTGCTGCAGTCGTCACTGTTTCACTGAAACACTCAGGATTGTGAAAAGATGCTGCTCCTTTAAACAAATAGTAAACCTGTGGTTATTATACAGTGATGTGATACAGTGACATTTTAGAATTCTGACTTTCTGATTGGTTGAAATGCTCTGACATCACATGGGATCAGAAGGTGGAAGCTACTCATGGTGAGTTATAGACTGTGTATTTTAACGTGGCCATGTTGGTTGTTTGGAGGCAGAAGTGACCATATTTGGATATGAAGGGAGGCGAGAGGAGGCGGGGCTGACTCTTGAATGTGAGGACACTGTCCAATGTGTATGAGCCCTGTTCTCATAGGAAACCAGAGCTGTCAATCAGACTAGCCCCGCCCCTAACTCCTCCCCCCAGATCTCTGTGAAGAAGAGTTAAGTTGAAGTCAGTTGGAGCAGCACCTGGTGGCTGTTGGTGGTATTACACCTTTTAAAACTTCCACATTGTGCTCAGTACACGATGGAGATGATGGTGATTAACATCACTGAGAAAAGAAAAGAGGAGGTCGAGGATGGATGGTGTGGTTGCATTAGAAGACCCCCGGGAGGAAGATGAAGGAAGAGGAAAGAAATGATGTCATGTGGCTCTTAAGTAGAGATGAAGAAACACATGAATGAAAGAGTGGAGGCTGAAGAAGCAAAAGGAGGATGAGGAGATCAAAGAAAATGAAGGAGAGTAAAGGACAAATTTGTTTGGAGGAGGAGGAGATGAAGATGTAGCAGCAGGGAGGTTAACGGAGGTGAAGGGTGTAAAATGTTCAGATTTAAATATCCAGGCTTTTCCTTTGCTGCAGCTCCTTCATGTCTGAACCTGCCTCTGAGAGTTCAGAGGTGTTGATCACCTGACATAAACCACCTGGCCACCAGTCTGACATTGATGACATCATCAGCGTGTGACGCAGGTGGTCTAGACTGTTGGATGAGTTTGACAGCAGCAGTTTAAATTTAAAATTCAGTCAGTGTGATTAAAAATATACTGAAAGTGTCAACAAGCTGTTTACCATTAACTGTAACTTTATTAACGACAGCAGAAGGTCGTGTTGGATTTTTAGACCCATGTTGCACTAAATCTTTGCTGCTGATCTGTTTCTGGGCTGATACTTTTTTATGAAGTCATGTTTTATTAGAGGTGAACTGGAACTAATGTTGGGATCAAACTTTAAAGGTAATGAACACTGAATTTTATTAGAAAAATGCTTAAAATTGGAGACCAGCGATGCAGAAATACAGACTGCACTGCAGTAACTGGCCTCTGTCTGAGGCAGGACTTTGATCAAGTTTCAGTGTGAAGCTTTATTTTGATGCTTCATGTTAATGTTACTGAATTACACCACAAAATGTAAAGTACCAGAAACAAACACAAAATCACCACCTTATCCATATCCTGTATTTGTTGCTCCGGCCTTTGTTTGTTTGTGTTGACCATGACCTTTAACCTTCATCGGAGATCCAGCTTTTGTTTGAGAAAATCCACAAACTGAGTCATAGGAAGAAAATCTTCATATTGTGAAGCTGCAACATCAAGAAGCAACGAGCTTCTCTTTTCAGCTTTAATAGGAGGAGTTCAAGAAGTTGAAGGATTACTGTGATGCAGTCGTGTACTACACAGTATTTACCACTAACCTAGATTTTATTTGTTGTATTGTCTGTTTTTATTGTCATCATTTCGATCATCACAAAGTCCCTCCCAAAAAAACTCTATTATCTGTTTAGCAATCACACATTTATTTATATAAAATGTAACTTATTTGTATCTTAATCTGTCCGACAAGGTGATGAGATCAGGTGTTTATGATGTCCTGAAGGATGAGGCCTGTGATTACTCAGCAGATCCCATCAAAACACCAAACCAACAATGAAGTGGATCCAGAGCCTGATGAGCCACAGAGCTCCATTGTTATCCAGAAATAAAAACACATCAGCGAGTCGCAGCAGCTCTGTGTGAGTGACAGGTGATTTCTGGGAGGTGTAGTCCACAGTGATGGGAACCGAGTCCTCTCATAATAACTCGCCCGGTTACGTGTTGGTGAATTAAATCAGGATCAAGTTTCTTATAATTTTCTGCCCTGAGGCACTTTGTGTGTATAATTTACCACCAAGCCAGAAAAATACTGTTTTAATCGCCACATGATCAAATCCTCCGAGTCACAGGGAGGGGTGTGATTCAGGCAACTTCTTCCATATTATGACATAAAAAACAAGGCTACAGATCCTGTGTGGAAACAAACACGAGACGTTAGCGAGCTGCTTTTCCCAGCTGGTGAGAATTAGCTCCGTCTGAACTGTGTTTCACCTTCTTCACCGAGCGTCGAGCGGGACGCAGCTCCTGACTTCAGGTCTTTGTGTTTTTGTGGGTGCTGAGCCAGAGCCTTGTAGAAACAGAGTCTGACAACACGCAGCCTGTCGGGTGTTTCCACAGAGGCCAGACGACACTGAGCTCCTGTTAGCAGCGTGGAAACTCTCCTCTGTCTCTCACACACACACACACACACACACACACACACACACCTGAGTGAGCGGGCTGTGTTTAGATTGAGCTTTACGACACACAGTGTGCAGTGTGTGTGTGTGTGTGTGTGTGTGTGTGTGTGTGTGTGTGTGTGTGTGTTTGGCTGTGGAAAGTGTTTTCCACAGGCCTCTGTGTCCGTGTTGAAGTCAGATCCAGGTTTTGTTTGCTGGGAAAATATCTCAGATGTTCAGAAGTAACAGTTCAACAGAAAACTGCTGAACAGATAAGCTCAGAGGTTCAGTTCATCAGCTGCTGCTTTGTGGACGTTCAGTGGTCAAGAAGTTAGAAGTAGCAGAAGTATCATCATGCAGCAGAGTGGTAACTGTCAGTGTTACATTGTTTGATGTTGTAACCTGTGAGGAGGGAGATCCTTTGAACTAATTTAAATTAGAATAAGTTTCAATCTTTAAAGTCAACCTGAAATTTAAAAAATGTCTTTTCAATCTTTTTAGATCTTATCTCTGGTCGTATTGTTCGACCAGAGACCCTAACCCCAACCCTAACACCTAACCCTTAAAATAAAAAATCTGTTTTATGTCAAAGTTCAACTATATTTACCTCCTGGATTTAATTGTCCAGAGACATTTCAACCAATAGCATCCTTCCATCCAGCTGCCAATCAACCTGTTGTAGCTTCATAAACTGGTCTAAATGTTTGTGCTTAAACTCTGAAATGTAGCAAATAACGTCAGAGATTTTCTCCTGAGACGCAGTGAGGTGGAAGTATTTATTTGTGAACCTCAGAGTTTAACCACAAAGGGTTGCAGCTCCAAGAGTCGGACTGAGACTGAGAGGTGTTGGTCCGAGCTCCCTCCTGCGGTGGTGTTTCCACAGCTGGGTGGTCTGCAGGTCAGAGCTGTGTCTGTCCGTCTGTCTGCTTCTACCTGCAGGACTGAAGCCTCCAGGATCAGACCGTCACTGTAACACACAGACCGTCACTGTAACACACAGACCATCACTGTAACACACGTCATCACTGTAACACACAGACCGTCACTGTAACACACAGACCGTCACTGTAACACACAGACCGTCACTGTAACACACAGACCGTCACTGTAACACACAGACCGTCACTGTAACACACAGACCGTCACTGTAACACACAGACCGTCACTGTAACACACAGACCATCACTGTAACACACGTCATCACTGTAACACACAGACCATCACTGTAACACACAGACCATCACTGTAACACACAGACCGTCACTGTAACAGACAGACCATCACTGTAACACACAGACCGTCACTGCAACACACAGAC
>OOFC01033188.1:0-14273 GCA_900323345.1 Pseudochromis fuscus | reverse complement strand
CTGTTATTAATCCCAATCACCCGGAACACATCGACCACAGCGCACCACGAAAACACATGTGCCCACCACCCCCACCAGCGAGCTCGGCGCACTGATTCTAATTAATTAATTACATCCCAGGTGATTTTACTTTGAGATGGAGAGAAGAAAAATAGAAGAAAGGGAAAAAAACTGTATCCCACAGGCACCACCAAATTGGCAACAAAAGCTCCCTAGCAGAAGAAAAAAAAAAGGCCCAGTTCATTACTTGAGGGAGAGTCAGCTTCTTGTATCGGCTTCCTAACGACTGCTCTGCTGTCCAAGACCAAAATACTCTGTTTCTCCCCTCCTTTTTTCTTTAACTTGCCTGTCTGCCACCCACAAAACCTTTGCCAAAAACACACACTGGAACTAACCCGCAACAAATTGATAGCATATTTAAGTATTCAGGATTATATTTTTTGAGAAGAATGGATAGAGGAAAAAGGGGTTTTGAGTAAATCATATTTCTGGCCGGAGTTTTAGTGGATAGCAGGGGAGCTATTTACCATAGCACTGGCACTTTCTTAAATAAAACAGCACTACATATTTAATATATCTCACTCATTTGAAAGTCAAAGGATTTGCAAATTCTTTCATGTCCTTCCAGTTTGCTGTCCTCCTTGTTCAGGATGCTTCTCTCTCTCAACATGGTGGAAAACTTTCTTTTTGCCTCTCTGACGTTATCGGAGGGATCTGCTGACGCGAAAATGTTTGACTCTGCACTTTTGTTATGCACCATGTTTAAATAATGATATCTATCAATAATCTTAGACAGCATGTTTATCTGTAAAGTTCAGATTGAGCTGAATTTGACATTGCAGAAGTTTGCAAAGCGCTGCAGATTTCTGCTGAGGAGAGTTTCACTCCCAAAATGAGATATGCACTGAGTGAAATTAGTGACATCTACACTGACAAAGTAATTACTGATAGGAAAACTTTATCTTCAGTGTTTTCTGGATGACTTATAAAAACCTGATGTCTCATAACAGACGTGGAATTTTACTTAACTTGTCAGGTAGTTAGGACTTAATGACAACCCAACTTATTAAATCAATAAACACACAATTTAAAGATTTCATGGTGAGTTGTAAACCCCTGTGACTTAAAGAAAATACATGTAATCTCATGTTGCAAAGTATAGAACTTAAATAAGTTTTTCCTCAAGGGCATAAAATTATGATTATTTATGTTTCCTGCAGCCTTGCTGGGATAGGTGAAATAAAAATCTATATATTTCAGGAAACTGTTATAAATAATAAATAATAAAGATATATAAATAAATATATCTTTCACTAAGTTATCTTGTCAAGGTTTTTACAACTTTATGATGAATGAATGAATGTTTTATGTGCAATAAAAACAAAAGAAGCAGACAAAGAAAGAAAAATAAATTAATAAAAATGAATAAATAAAATTAAAGAAAGAAAAAAACAAAAACAAACAAACAGAAGAAACAGTCAAAAACAACACGAACGGTTTTAAATTTTAGCTTTTCATTTTTTTCTTGTGTAAAAAATAACTTCTTTGGTTGCTTAAAGAAATTACTTGACAGCAGGTTTAGTCACACCTCCAATATCTCTGCCCAGGAAGATTTTATATAATAATTTCTGTGTGTCTTTGTGGGGTTTTTTTTTGTTTGTTTATCAAATTGGCAGAACCTGAAACACAATACGTTTTACACTGAAACATACTCCTGTACTAAAAAGCACTCAGAGAATACAAACCTCTGCCAAGGCATAATCCAGCTGAACACTGTTGCCCTCTTGTGGTGAAATAGCAACACTATCTTGTGGCAACGTCCCCTCCCCTTTATAACTGATCGGTATTTTCAGGATTTTTCATCAAGATCTGTTCTGTAGTTTTCCTGTAATGTTGCACAAACGCAGGCAAAAACATCAAGACATTAACGGAGTCTAAGATTTTACTCAAACGTATCCAGATCACTGTGACAGCCGGTATAGACAGGTTGTATATTTACCATTTCTCTGCACATGGACGGACGCCACCTACTTTTCTCACCTCTCCGTGAATCTGCAAAATGCTTCAGACGACCTGATAATCTCTTGGCAAGTTCTTCTGCCCAGTCCTCCTCGGGCTCTTCCTCACCTACATTAGCACTCACGGGGACTCTGGCAGGCCTCTGCTGCAGGACGGTATGCCAGGTTAGCATGGACTGGACACTGACCAGGACATGGGGAAATCTTCCCTTTGCCTTTTCTTTGCAAGTCAAAACATGAAGGGACTTTATGTGCAGACCAGGAACAAGGCATTTGAGGAACTTTTATCTGTATTGGTAAATTTTGATGAAAAAATAAAATCATATTTCATGGTACAGAATCTCCATACTGCTTATTGACAGGAGTTGGAAACTGAAAAAGATGCCAGATACCTGAGTGAGAGTTTTAACCCACACCTTATATTTGCAGTGCTTACCATATATAAACTGTAAAACACAGAAAATCTACTTTGAAGTATAGGAAATACTGGCAATATATATTTTGTTGGATAAATAAGTGACAGTGTTTTCAACAGAGGGCACTATCTCCCAAAATGTTCTTGGCTGCAGATCTGATCTGTTAACAGGTGGAATTTGAGAGGTTGTCCAGAGCAGAAACATATCATGACAGATGAGCTGCTGTAAAAGTGTGTCCATGCTGAAACAGGCCACAAATAACCAGTAGCTACTGTAAGTGTATACTGCCACTCCAGACCGCGTTCAAGATGTCGAATGTGAATCCTGTGAGACACATGAGAGGAGCATAAAGAGGCACTAAGCTCGTTCTGGTTTGTGTAAGAAGGGAGTGAACTCACACACGGAGCCTGAACAACACGGTCACAGCTTTTTAGTCCGTGCGAAACACACAGCGTGGAGTTACAGTGGAGCATGTCATGTTATTTTCTCCACCTATGTTGCTGAACAACTCCAAGTTCAGGGGAAAACCTTCGCCAGGCTTCAGCAGCGTTCCCGGGAACCCCGCCGTGACCGTGATCTCCAGCAGAGGAATGTGGAACGGAATGCTGTTCTATGAGGCCCAGATCCCGGACACATATTTATTTGCTCATTCATCACTTCTAGATGACCTCTGACCTACTACCGTGTGTTTTTGCTCTCCTTCACTCCCAGGATTTTTTTTTTTTTTTTCTCTCTCCGACTTAAAGAAAAATAAGTCTGCCAACGAGATAGGTCACGAAGCAACAAAAGTCCACGATTTAGTGTAAAAGACGACGCAGATAAGGCGGCTGCTGGACTTCTTCCAGGTGCTCATCTTCTCTCCAAAGAAGTGAACTTCCAGTTTACAAAAGTATATGAGCAGCAAGATTAACGGCTGACTGCATGTATGGAGAAGTGTTTGAGATTTGTTCTCTGTGGTTGGTACCCGACTCCACTGAGTGTCTGATGGGACACCGTGGTATGGAGAGGAAACAGATGTTGCTCGTTCCCAATGGGAACGCATATGAAAGACTAAGGTATATAGAAGTTTAGTGAAGGATAAATGTAAGATTTTAATAAGGAGATTCGAAACCTCTGGTGAGAGGAAGACTATTTTGGGAAGAGTGTGATGTTTGCAAAGTGGAAACTACAGGTAAATTCAGATTAGGGTTAAAAAAAACAGGAATGACACTAATGGTGCATTTACACTGGTACCTACTCAATTTGCTTTGGTTGCATTTACATTGCCGAGGATAGTCCTTCCTCCATGTAGCTGGCCGTCATTCGAGACGTCATCTTTTATGCGATTATTTCGTTTCTGACCGGCTCCCGCTTAATTTTCTCATCTGTGATTAATGACAGAAAGGTTTTGTTCTGAGTCTCTTCTCTTCTTGATGATATTTCCAACACGTCTGCACGGTTTGCCGAAGATTTAAAAATGCCTGCGTGTTTGCGGGGACAGATTACGTACCGTGCAGTGATGACACAACGACGCAGTGACGATTCCGACCAATAGGATTTTAGTACCTGCTCCGACCTGACCGGGGACTTTTTTTGGAGGCGCAGGAGAGGAGGTACGAAAAGTTGTACCAGGTACCAAGTTCCAGGTGCTTCTTTGCCAGTGTAAATGCACCAAAACCAAACCGAGTAGGTACCAGTGTAAATGTGCCATAAATGATTTCAGCTGCCAACTGGAAACATCAATCAACCCATCAATCAACCAAAATGAAAAAAAAAACCCCCAACAACTAGAAATGATGAAGTGGAACCATAATCCTGCAGTTATGGGTAGTCAGGTACAGGTTGAACATTGCTTGTGTCCCGTTTTGGTAAAATGTGTGCGTCTATGCAAGTGAATTATTCCAAAACACTGTTTACTGCTTCCCTTTGCTACCTTTCAAATGGCCTGTGAATAGTAGTGTAGTCAACTGCTGCACAGTGGAGCCATGAAACATCAAGCGCTCTAAACATCTGCCAAGGGAGAGGCAGGGAGATTTGTGAGTCAATCTGCTCCTAAAGGCTAAAATGCAACCATCTGCCTTTGAATATGTAAAGCATCTTACATCTCAGCATAGTAACTGCATAAAATGAATCTTTGGATCCTCCCGTTCTGTTTACTTCTCGGCAAACATTTGTGAATCTTGTTGAATAAAAGTTGGCAGAGCAGGCCGAACCGACATAAAACAACAACAACGTGTAAATACGACACAGAATGAAAGTTGAGAACTACACATTTTAAAAAACTAGTGTCTGAATGTCTTATTTTTGTACATAATTTATGTACATAATGTAAAGAGATGTTTATTCTGGTTGAGCTTTGAAGATGGATTAAATTAGTGACATATTTTCTGAATGCCTATTTTCCATAAAAGCATATTAGCCCTTAATACGCACACGTAGATGTGTATTTTCAAGAATGATCACTGGTGATATTTGTTGGATTTATAAAGCTGTGCACTCGGCAATCCACAAATAGAGTGTAGTTCAGGACCACTGAAGTGCTTTGACCAAATCAGTAGCTCCTGTCCCTGAGTATCAACAGAAGACAGATAGCTGCTGCTATCAGTGACAAAGAGGCTTCCTCCTGGACATAAATTAATAGCATCAGCTTGACTCCAGCTCCCGAGGTTAAGTCTATGTTGTCAACATGCTTGGGCATTGTGGAGACAAATGACGCCAGAGAAGCCACACGTTGTCTCCTGCCACTGCAGACACGGCCAAACATTGTAAAAGTCTCTTGTGGGATAATATGAAAAGGATGTGTTAATGTTTAAAGGTTTTTCTTTATTTTAATTGTCACATTTTACTGAAATAAGGAGAAGAAAGGGGAAGATTTTAATTGTGGGGAAACCAAACAGTGTGCAGTAGTTAAAGGCACTTTTGTCTCAGCTTTGTTAAACAAAAATGTCCTGAGTTAAAATTCACTTCATGTTTTCTTGACCACACTCACATCTCCTTGTGAGATACAGGTGCCAGCAGTTCAGTGGCTGTCAGTGTTGGACAGATTGAGAAAAGTTTCCCTTTGAAAAGCTGATTAAAAGTGATGCTTCCAAAGGATTTTGCAACTATGCCAGCATCTGTGTGATACTGCAGAATCTGTTGGTGTTTCATAACCGACACTGAGTAAATCTAATAGTTTATATAAACACTCATTTGTCAGCTGCAGTATTACACAATCATATGTAGAATTAATGAAAATCCCTAATTTTTCTTGGCTAGTTTATTCCTAAAAACACATTCCCTGGTGGTTGTACTTGTCAGATTATATTTAGGTTTTTGTCACTGCACAGCTGTAGTACTAATACTGCAGTTTCAGGTCATTACAATAAATGCCTTGTTTAGCAGCATTGCCAAACTTTCTTCAGACCCAGAGAAGTTCATTTCTTTTTCTTTTAACTCACATCATTAAATTTCCAAACATAAAAGAAACTTTTAATGGATTATGGATGAAGCATCTATAATTTTCCATTTGATGTAATGTTGTGGTCATACAGAATGGCACAAATATTTAATTTATAAGCCTGATATCATTTCAAAGAATTCATGTGGGAAAACAAGCAAAAACAGGGTAAAAAACTAACTTTTAAGTTGCTTAAGGGTGAATTTCAGAGAAACGTAACTAAAGGTGAAGAGGTAAAATCATTTTCCCTCCAATCATTTAGATGCATGTGAAGTTTGATTTAATTCGACCAGTTAAATCTAAAGTGCATTTTCCAAACCTGACTTTTAAACTCTGGTCAATGCACCACATCCACCTGTAAGCAACATTTGCTTGAATCCTTCCTGTGAGCCTCCTGAATATCTCTCATTGTGTTCTTACATAAAGGGAATTAACAGGCTGGATTTGCTTGTGATTAATTAAACTGACAAGAAAAACACTAAACCTCTTTTTTTCCAGGGACATCCACTTGAGAGTAGCTTTGCGGCAATTACTCCTTTCCTCCGTAGATGGGCAAAATGTAAAGATTTTTCAGTGAAAATACTTTATAAAACCCCACTGGCATGCTGTGCAATATAACTTAAATTGAAATTAAAATGCCTCCCTCCAATGTAAACAGAAGCCAAGGGAGACTTATGTAATATGTGGGTTTTCTGTACTGTGGGAACTAGAGTATGCCTTTCTTTTTAAAGCACTGCTTTTAGTGAAATAATATGTACAGTGTGTGAGTTTGCTGTAAAGGAATAACAATATAAAGAAAAATAGGAGGAGATATTAAAGGAGCTGAAGTGTAACTTCTAACCCCAGGCTGTATTTGCTGTTTTGGCTTCATCGCAAAGACTCGTTAATATAAAACACTTAATGCTTTTCTTCTGCAGGATCATGTTATTGTTGCTTTAGCATTATTGTATTATCTATATTATAATAGCTCTTGTTGTAATCAGTATTTACACATCCTCCTCAGTGAAACAGTATGTTTTTCCACTCACTGTGGAAACCTCAAGTGCTAAAACGAAATCGCATCACATCTGTTTAACATTTCTGCCTAACTGCAAGATTTATTGTGCTCTACATTTTCTTCTTCTTATTTTCTCTCTGTGTTTTTTTTTTTTCTTTTTTTTAAATCTGCTTCAACAGAATGTTTCAGTTTTGGGCAAATCACCAGAACACCAAACATTTGGCTTGTAAAACATAAAACATACTGTGTGCATTGTTAAACAATGAAGAAGGAGCTGCTAGTGTCTTATCCTCAAAGGACGGAGGAAAAACAAAAATGAAAAACCCTCCAGATTTTCACACATTTGACGGTTATTTAAAAGCAGGAGTAGCAGCTCCTGATAGTGGTGGCCTCACAGCATTAAAGTAGGTTGGAGAATAGGTGGCTGCTGGCAATGTGGAGCTAGTCCCTGTGTCCCAGGGTCCTAGGGAATTGCTCTTTAAAAGGAAAGGGCCATTGGCAGGGTACAGGATGTGCTCAATCGCAGAATCTGACCTGGTAAAAATGGGAGCTACATAGCTGTCACTCTAGGGTCCCTCTCCAGGGATGGAGTGTAATTATAAGAGTAAGGGCCCCGGGGCCCCATCGCTCTAAGATCCACCCGCTAATCACAAATCACACAACCCTGGCACAGGAGGTGGCTTCCCTTAGAAACTGAACCAAAAACCTTTTAATGGATAAAGGTCAGACTCAAAGGCAACTTGGGAGTTGAGTTGTGTGTGGATGTGTGATAAGGTGACTGTCCAGGTTGTAAATGTTCACTGTTAAATATTTTAAGACATTTTTACTCAAACACTGGGTCTCCTGTGACTTGTTTCTGGAGAGCTCCTGCCTAATTTCAAAGCATCATGTTCATAAACAATGTAACAACATAGTCAATGACAATGTTTCTCATGTAACTTGCTAACAGATCATCAGTTTGACAGGTCAAAGAAACTAGATGCACAAGTCTGAAAATGCAGGGGGGTTAACAGTTGATAGGGGTTAACACTGATTTGCCATTTTTACAAGTTAAATTTAAAATTAATCACAAATAAAAACTTGATTTCCCTGCTTTTCTGCCACCTCCATTTTTAACCGACATCTCTATGTTGAAGGATTTTCAGGTACAGTTTTAACTTCATTTGCCGCCTTGACATTATTACGGAGACATTTCAATTAATTAATGATGATTAACGGTGTTAAAGGCTTAATTTAATCAGACAGGTGGAGTGTGGATATCTGAATATTCTGCCTCGAAGAGAAAAAGGGAAAATCAACAGATTATTGCAGTGAAACTTTTCCTATAGACCACTTCAATTCAGTTTTCTGGATGTTAGTATTTTGTGGAAATTGTGTCTCCCCCCATCAAAGCCTCCATTACTACCCCTCATTATTTGTTATTTTCCTCCGTTGCTAACTCTAATGTCACAGTAACATTTGATCTTCATCCCTCTTTGTCATCCCTCCTATCTATCTATCTATCTATCTATCGCCGTCCTCCTCAAGTCTTTAGTCTCCCCTTTCCCTCAAACCAGAAGGACTTTCAAGGTCTACTCAGATAACGTCACTGCGACTGTGCATCTGTTTCCAATTCAGCGCAATTAACAAGGCCAGCTTGGGAATGTTTCTCTCTTTTTCATCCTCCTCCATTTTTTTTCTCCCTGTCTGCCTCTTCCACTCATTCCCCCATTTTTTATTTTTTATTTTTTGCTCTTCCACAGTTTGTTGGAAGATGGTCATTTTTTTTACGTGTCACTCAAATCAAAACAATGTCCCATCACATGTTTGCGCCCTTCCTTGGGTGGGCCATCCCATAAAAAACAATCCTCTCCTGCATGTCTACACCAGATTATCGGTTCGATTGCCTGAAAGATGAAACAGCTGTGAGAAAAGACACCTCAAAGTGAAATAAAAGAGAAATTGCAGCGGTAATTTGCTTAACCAAGAGAGCGCACGCCAGGACTGTAGATGTTACTTGAGTGATGTGTACACAGCAGATGTATTTTTGCAGTCTGGCCCGTGGCTCGGTGAAAGTTGTCTTGTATTTTTCTTGGTTATTGTACAATAACCATCTGAAAAGTGCTTTTAATTTCTTGCTGAAATGAGTGCTTTCCCAGTCTCCTTGCTCCATTTGGCCATAAATCCCAGCCTTGTGTAGAGTGCTTCAAACTTGGATGCCAATTTCAAGAGGTGAACGCTGAGGAAGAGGCGGAAGTTTCTTATATTTCCGGGTTTTTTTTACTAAGCCAGGGTACGATCCACAGCAAAGTCCTGGGCTGCTTTTTCAAGGAGGTCAACAGGTACAGCTGAGGCAAAAACTACTGACTGCCAGAGGCCTAAACTAACAAAATCTCTGACAACGACCAGTGACAGCTTTATAAGCCTGTGGCCTTTACAGAGCATATTTTAAGACCAAACTGCACTTAGCTTTCCAGTTGTCTGGTAAACAATTTTCAGCTGCTGTGGGATAAAAAACTTAATTTGACTAAAAAGCTGGACTCTCTTATACTACTTGGTTACTTCTGTTTTTGGTATATCCCCTCGGCATAACAGAGCCCAGGCTCCTTTAACAGTGATCCAACTACAAAGGCAGCCAACATCATCATGTACCTCATGTGCCTGCTAAGCCAGTGGTTGGATTGAGGTTATTGTTGCACCACCACATCCCTCACATTGTCAGCTAACAGCTTGGCCACTGAAGAAGCCTCATGCTCTCACATGGTGGTCACCGCTCAGAGGGTCTTTGTTTTTGATATGTGAGGGCACCTGCATCCTTAAAGCAGCATACCGCCACATCAGACTGCTGCAAATAGATACACCGACACATGGCCTTTATGTTACCAAGATATGTTATAAAGGACATGTCTTTGGATGGGGGCTTTGAAAAACATGTTCACCTCTGCTGAACCCTCTGCTTCCAATATCATTTCCAGAGACGCATCAGTGTCTGGTTGAAGGTCAGTATTTCTTTTGGACTCTAAAATGACAAGCATCAAGTTTGGCAAAGCAAGAAGAGATTTGATTCTCAGAGAACAGTCTGTTTTGTTCTTGAAATTCCCGGTACTTTATATTGGGGTTTAAGCTGATTGAAGTCAGGCCATTTGTTGTCAGTAAGGTTTGAATTATGTGACTTTTATCCTCTCACTCCAACTGGTCACCTGTCTTTTGGTAGCAAGCAAGGTCTTGGGATTTCTGTCATGGTAGTGGCGAGACGGCAGAGCCTGGCCCAAGGTCATAGAGACATGAAGCTCCACTTAGACCTTGTTTGCACTTGGTTTTAAAATGTGTCTTGAGTCATCATCTTGGTCGCATTTGACCACATATCTTTTGTAATGTAAACGCTAATGCAAACCGATCCGTCAAGAACATGACAGGAAATACCTTACCGTTGCATTGGGGATGGCAGTGGCGCAGTGGTAGAGCGGCCGTCTACCAACTGAAGGGTTGGTGGTACTTCACAGTGATTGTCAGTGTGTCCTTGGGCAAGACACTTTACCCACTTTGCCTTGTATGAATGTAGACAGTTTGGTGACGGTCAGAGGGGAAGTAGGTGCAAATTGGCAGCCACGCCTCCATCAGTATGGCCCAGCACTGTGGCTAGCTTAGCTGACTTATGACTGGCTAAATGGTAAATGGAGTACATTTATGTAACGCTTTCATGACCTTAGCTAGGTCCCAAAGCGCTTTACAAGGCAACTCATTCACCTGTTCACACACCAATGGCTACCGAGCTGCCATGCAAGGCACTAGCCACCATTGGGAGCAACTTAGGGTTCAGTATCTTGGCCAAGAACACTTCAACATGTGGACAGGAGGAGCCGGGGCTCAAACCCACAACCTTATGCTTCACAGGCGACCCACTCTACCACCTGACCCCCAGCCGCCCTGGGTGTGAATGAATAATGGTCTTTGTGAGCGCTTTGAGTCTGGACTTCCAGAAAAAAACACTATGAATCCAAACCATTATTATTATCATTGCAGGGCCGTGCGAGTAGTGACATCTGAACACAAGTGGCCTGCAGGATGGTTTGGAGACACATGTTAAATACAGGTGTAAACAGAGATGTGTCATGACACTTGTGATTCGATTGTTCAAGACGCATTGGGTCTTACATCCTGTAGCTATAGTTTAACGAGGACTGAGTTTTCTAACCAGAAATACAATGGATAGCCTTTGTTGTTACATGCAGTTCAGAAGTTGTGTACACTACTCGCCAATTCAAATTAGCCCACTGTGAAAACACCAGGCACTTTTAATGCATTTTCTTGAGTTGTTTGTTTGGTTTGGACAACCACAACCTAAAAAATGCAACTTTGATACTTCGCCAAGGACCCGCACTCTTCCTCTCAGCTCAAGTGGCTGGTAATTCAGTATGGAGTTTGTGTATTTATCTAACACCGGTAGCTCTGGGCTTTAAGCATAAATTATGCATAACCAATGTATTTTATTTAAAATTAATTAGCCCGTCGTCTCATGGCTGCGGATTGTTTGCCAATGGAAACAGTGGAGTAGAGGGGAGGAGGGGGGTAAGAAAAAAAGAGCAGCAGTGTGATGGCAGCTGTGACTCCACGGTTCCCCCACTGCTCTCCAGGAGAAGATTAATAGTTAATGGAAGGCCTTTAGGCTGTGGAAATACCCCTAGTGGCCCTTATCCCCGCTCTGGGAAAAGCACGGATTATTGTCAAGGTATCAGAGTCTGTCGCAAAGCAAGCCCTCCCCCTCCATTTCCCGACCCTCTGAAACTTACTTCCATTACCGAAATAAGAAAAAAACATTAACTACATTTGGCACAATACGCACAGTGAAATCTGGTATACATGTTGTACTCATTCATATTTACTTCACACCACCGGGGTCCTTTTTTCCTCTATCCCCCTCTTACCGTGGGCTTACGTGATCTTTAAATAGGAAGAGAGTGAGGTCAATTTTCAGACGTGGCACCGCATATTATCTCTGGCAAGGCGAGTCAAATCAGCCTGGCAATTAACTTAGGCTCAGTGCTGCAACGCAAATCATCAGACCCGTTCAGGGTCGCGCGGATTCCTCTCTCTAGGCAATTAGCCTCCTTCATTAATTAAAAATTCTAATCAGGATGTTGGATCGATAGTCTAAATCACATGTGCTGCAGCTCACCGAGGGAAGTTGCATCTTACTTCCGAGGACTTGCATCGACAAAGTAATCAGCCAAACTTATGTGAAGGATTAATGGAGCAAGACTTAAGATGATTGACAAGCTTATAAATCTTCCCAGACATTTATTGAAGTATAGAGTGTACACCAGGAAAATACGTCTTATGTATTGACATTAAAATACAATGTATGTACATACCTTGGTACATACAGTATCGTGATATAAATAGCATATTGTTGCAAACAAATTGAAGGGTTTGAAAGGTTACAGTTTTCCTTTGTGAATATTTCTGTGGTCTGAAACAATGCATCGATTGTGATTGAGTGTTTAATATGTAACTAGAGGGAAATTTTGCAATAGCTGAAAATAATCCAGTGAATTTTTTCTTACTGTTGGTAGATCATCAAGTGCTGGTCAGTTCTGACTCTTGCCTCACATGGGTGAGCCACTCATAATGGCTCTGGGGGCCAATTATTCTCTGGCTGAAAGAAAGTACTTTTCCCCTGCTTTTTCACTATGTGTATGTGACATGTACACATAGTGCAGGTTGACACACACCCACACTCAGCCAACCATGCCCAAACACCCTTGTGCGTGGATATACGCACTGCATGCGTGCGTGATTTTTGAGACACGAGAGACAGAATAAAGTTTGTCTGCAGTTCTTTCCAATAACACTTAGATTTGTTTGTGGTCTCGCAGTCGTGGTCTGACTGAGAAAATATCCCCAGTAAATGTTACTGTTGTTCTTAGGTCAATTTGGGAGGAAAATGAAGTCATTTTGGATCCCACAAGAAATCAACATAGGCCCAATATTTCCCTCTCATTAGCAGGAAAACGAGTAGGAGGGGACGGTGCTGCAAGAGTTGCATTTTGCGGGTGATTCATTTCAACAGGAGGTGAATTACAACCATGGTGTAGCCTTCCCTCAAACAGTGTCGGCATATATCAATATCTAGTTACTGTTTCTTGGCTCTTGCTTAACTCTGAGGTCATGTGGCTTGCAGAAAATTTGTTGCTGTGTACAAGTTTGGCCACGGGAAATGATTCAAGACAGGCTGCAGGTGTCACTCCCACCAGTGTGAAGGACACTGAGGCACCATTGACATTAGCACCACATGGCCTGTCATTGATTAACAGAGTAGGAGGCTTCCTGGTCATCAATAGCTGTGCCCTCTCCACTGCTGGTTAATCCCTTTCCTGGTATTATTCACCATCAGTGGGTAGATACTTGGTTTAACCTATGAGTGTGAAAGCAGCAACTAACAAACTCTAAACTCTGCTGATGTATGTTAAGACAAGACAAGACAAGACAAGACAAGACAAGATAAGATAACATAAGATAAGACAACATAAGCTAAGCTAAGATAAGATAGGATAAGATAAGATAAGATAAGATAAATGGAGTACATTTATATAGAGCTTTCATGACCTAAGCGAGGTCCCAAAGCACTTTACAAGGCAACTCATTGACCCATTCACACACACTCACACACCAAGCAAGGCGCTAGCCACCATTGGGAGCAACTTAGGGTTCAGTGTCTTGCAAGGACACTTTGACATGTGGATCAAACCCATGACCTTATGATTTACAGGCAACCTGCTCTACCACCTGAGCCACAGCTGATAAGATAAGATAAGATAAGATAAGATAAGATAAGATAAGATAAGATGCAGCAGAAACAGGAAAAAGTACAGAGTCAAAAATGGATTTAAAATAAGAGGATGAGAAATACAGAAATATAGAATAAGAAAAATGTAGGAATAATAATGTATCAAAAATGTACACTAATTACAGGTATAGAATAAAAAATAAACTGAAAACCAAGTATTTAAAAAAGAAAAATGTACACAAACTTTAGAAATCAGGATTTAGCCAAAATGTACACGAACATATACAGACATACAGTACATATATATAAGCATATTAACATACAGGAGGGACCACAGCAAATTGAGATTGTCCATGTTGCTGCTGTGGTGTGTTCAAGTGCATCTTGTTATTTCTTTTCAGCTACTCCTCCTTTCAGTCTTTTCAGAACCACTGCCCTTTCCTTTAACAACATCATTTCAACATAAAATTGGTTCCTTCCTATTGTTTGTATGTGGTGGATGTTTTAAACCAGACCATCTATTTACATTCTTCTCATTCTTTCAAATTTCAGGAGGCTCACTCTTCCATCATCTTTTTTTTTCTCTGGTGCACAAATCACTCATTATATCTAATTTACTGTGAAAGCTGTTGCTGTATAAAACACAGCAGGGTTCATT
>OOFC01033187.1:5676-19891 GCA_900323345.1 Pseudochromis fuscus | reverse complement strand
CTGGATTTGTTTTAAGCCAGGAGTGTCCAATCCTGATCCTCGAGGGCCGCTATCCTGCATGTTTTAGATGTGTCCCTCTTCCAACACACCTGATTCAAATGACCAGGATCGTTAGCAGGCTTCTGCAGAGCTTGATGATGAGCTGCAGGATAGCAGCTCTCAAGGACCAGGATTGCCCACCCCTGGTGTAGACTGTCGACCCTGCAACTCTCTGCATGATAATGACTTGACCTGGATTTGGGAGCTTCACATCAATCACAGTGCACGTCCATCTTCCTTTTTCCCCACTCACTGAGGAGGAGGAGGAGGATGAGGAGGAGGAGGAGCATCTGTACTGTACAGACTCCAGTGTGCAAACTGCTCCCAGATGAATGGACTGCAGGGTGAAGCCTGGCCTCTGGCTGAACTCTGGATCCAGGTCACAGAGGAAGGCAGAGCCAGGCTTTGATCAGCGAAGCACCTCACAGTTCACTTACACTCCTGTGGTCGACTGACTGCAGGTCAGGTACAATAACAGCAGCTTAATAAATCATATCAATGACACGATTGTTGTCACATAATTACACTGGAGATAAGTGTTGACATTATAAATGCAGCGCAGGCTTTCTGCTCTCCTCGCTGCCAGTTACTGTCCTCATAGGACTGACTGAAATACCTGACTGAACTCAGCAGACCCAAACACAGCGTTATCTGGGGATCAGCAGGATCCCGTTCAATTTAGCAGCATTAAGGATGAAACACACACCGAGGTAGAAAGTTTCCTCTCTGACCTCGATGACCCACGTGCAGCATCACCAAAGAAGAAAACCACCCAGCTGTTCATGTGTTTATTGGCAGCTGTGCTGCTGCATGTGGGTGCGGGTGTGAAAATACAGTGAGGGGGGAACAGGAGGTCAGACTGACGTTCATCACGGTCTACGTCACACTGTCACACACCACCGGTGATGGACGGGTGACTTGAAAACGATCATCACTTGCTGCACCTTAGAGGGATTTACTGACCATCCAGCAGCTGCAGGTTTAGCGTTGTGCTAACAGCTCTCCAGAAGTCCCGTCCTCAGCTGCACATTCACACACTTCAACTCTAAATAAATCCAGGTGACTCCTGAGCGCACTGCTGTAAGCTAACATTAGCATCTCCCATCTGCTCCAAGCTGACGAGGACCATTTATAAGACAGCTAACCCAGACAGTACAAACATGAGATATAAGATAGTACTTTATTGATCCCACACTTGTCTAAAATGTTCACCGGATGGGACTCGAGCCACAATCCCCGGCTCAGGAAGCCAGTGCCTTCGCCATTAGGCCACCGGGGCTGCAAACCCCTGTGTTACCCTACATACCACAGGGCACGATGTTCACTCCTGGCTACTGAACATCACATACATGTGGACCACAGCTTCACCACATGTGGGCCACAAGTTGAACAAACAAACCAGCTTTGCCCTACAACTGTGTATAAATTGTTTTCTTCTGAACTGTATTTGGTTGATTTCTGTGGGTTTACTGAGGTGTGTTTTGGTCTTTGTTAAAATCGACCTGAAACATAATTTCTGACTTCCATATTGTGACAGATGAGAGATAGGTAGGACAAAATGTGTGGAACAATTTCATTGAACCACACATTTTTAGCTAACTAGCTCACATTACTAGATAACCTACACACTAGATATCATTAGTACTACATAGCAAGTAACAATACTGTACTACTGACTACTACTACAGCTGCTACTACCCCCTGTTACTGTTTTTGGTGGAAATTTGAACTAGAAATGAATATATTTAAATTTTAGTTGCATATGAACTATTAAAAGTTCAAAATAAAACTAAGGACACCTTTAAAACGCAATGATTAATATCTTTTTAAAATCTGCAGACTGTATAAAGACACAGACATGTCCCCCGGGGGTTAAAAATTAGGCCAATGCTGAAGGGGGAGGAGTTAGGGGCGGGGTTAGTTTTGGTCTCCAATCAGACTAGACCTGACCGCCACCTCACTGCACTTTATACTTTTGCATTGGCTTCATTTGGACCATTTCCAGTCATTTTGCTAAGCTAAGCTAGGCTAAGCTAAGCTAAGCTGTTTGCCTGACAATTCTGTTCTCCAATGAGAGCAGCGCTGAGCTCCAGTCTCACACTGGACAGCGTCCTCAGGTATAAAGGTCAGACCCACCCTCCTCACTCCTCCCTTCATATCCAAATATGGTCACTTCTGGCTCCAAACAACCAACATGGCCATGTTCAAATACCAAACTCCTGACTTCAAAATGTGAGTCACCAAACCAGCAGGTGACATCATGTTGACTCCGCCCACCTCTTAAATAAAATCTATGTTAAAATCTCAGCATACCAACATGCATGAGTGGATGAGTGAGTTTGACTAGAGAGTCACTGAAAATAAATTTGAGCTTTGGAGGTGCTAACAGGTTACCCCTGCTTCAAATGCTAATACTGAGCTATAAACTCAGTTCTCAGCTGTAGACTCATACGAGACAATAGCAACAATCCACACTGATCTACTAACAGTTTGAACTATAAGAACAACACCAATCCAGAAACATGGAGAATCCAAAAACACACAACACATACACTGCATGTGACACACACTCTGACGCCCCCTGCTGAATGAAGTGACCTTCTCCTCTAGAGGTGTGGGCCTTCAGCGAGGAGGAGGAGGAGGAGGAGGAGGAGGAGGAGGAGGAGCACAGTGACAGTCACAGATAAAGAAAACAGAAGAAGAATATGTGAAGACCAAAGGAAAAAGCAGTGAGGTAGGAACAGAGTCGGGTTTCTTACATGTGCCAGTGGTGTGCTGTGCAGAGCGATGGTGGGTCTGTACTGGTGGAAGTCAGTCTGGATCACACACACTCTCTTCTCCATCCTCACAGCTCACGGCCGCCCATGCTGTCTTCACCCGACTGGGCTCTGGGGAGGGAGTGAGGCGTGTGTGTGTGTGTGTGCTCTCCTGAAGCTCTGGGAGTGTGTGTGAGAGGGTGTTACGCCTGCTACCTGACCCTGAGAGGAGGGAGGGAGCTTTAACACCCCCCCACACACACACACTCCTCTCCTCCCTCCTGACAGCAGTACAACACAGGGAGACACACCACCACCAAACAATATGCAACACACACAGCTCATCACAAATTCCTGTGGAGAGCAGGAAGGCTCTAATCAGTTCATTTGCAACTAAAATATGTCAAATATGAGAAACAGTATGTGATATTTAAAATGTATAAAATAAGTAATACTCTGCATGTTTCCTGTTTTATAAATACTACTTCATGGAGAAACTTAAAGTAGAAGAACTCAGAGAACACAAACCTCTGCCGAGTCATAATCCAGCTGTACTGATGCTGTAGACTGAACATTGCTGCCCTCTGGTGGTGAAATAGCAACATTATCTTGTTAAAACCTTAGCGTGCTTATAGAAATGGATGAAATGAAGCCAATGTGTAAGTGGAAAAAAGTGCAATAACACCAATGGCCACTAGATGCTGGCTCCAAAATACTCTGGCTCCAATTGACTCCAATTCAAAAAGGGTCATGTATGTGTATGTAGGCATGGACGAAGCAAGTGGGTGTCAACAATGAGGCTAGTGTTAAAGTGCAATTAAAGTGCAATACTCCAGATGACCACTAGATGCTTCAATTCAAAAATGGTGATTTTCAATCCTGACATATTCAGTCAATATATTTTTACCACATTCTGATGTCATTAAAGTCAACTCTTCCTCTCAGTGATCTGGTCCATCTGAAAATCATTTATCATTAAGGAGATATTAGTCTGAGAGAAGGGGAGGAGTTATGGGCGTGGTTAGTTTGATTGACAGGTCTGTTCTCCAATGAGGCCGGTGCTGAAGTCCAGTCTCATACTAGTGATGGCTACAGGCCTCATGAAGCTTTGTCCAAACTGTATCGATATGTGTCAGTACTGTGTTGCTCAATACTGACACCTGTTGGATCTTAACAATCATTACAGGCAGTCTAGTTGACAGACTCAGCTGACACACTGATTTAATCACCTAGCCATGGTGTAGAATTATTTATGGACTATATGGACATGTCCATACTGAACAATGACTGAAATGTCCATTATGGGGTCATCTATACACCCAGAGGGATCAGACACAGGTCCACGTCCTTGTGTTTGTTTATTTATGCAAATTTACTTGAATGTAATAATATTCCTGCTCGTGACAATTTGTTACTTTCAGCATATTGGCAGGACTGGTGAGGATGCTTATGTACTTGTCTTTGAGGCAAGGAGGATTTTATTTATATATATTTAGGTTCGGGAAGAATCCTGCTGATCAACACGCTTCTTTATAAACACAGTTTGGGATACAGGTGAAACAGCAGCTGTTTCGTCACGTGACTTTCTTAATGTGAATACACACACCGACTCAGGGTTTCTGTCTCACCCATCACTATCTCATACATATTGGACAGTGTCCCCAAATTTCAGGGTCAGACCCGCCTCCTCACTCCTTCCTTCATATCCAAATACGGTCACTTCTGGCTCCAGACAACCAACATGGTTCAAATACCAAACTCCTGGTGACATCGCATTAGCTCTATACAGTCTATGGTTATCAGAGACTATATCATAAGAGATTGGGATTTTCTGGGATTGTGTTTTTCAGACAGGATCTCATCCACTGATCTTGCCTAAAACAAATATTTGTTTCTTGGGTGATAACTCATCACTAGAAAAAAGAAAAAGGAAATCAAGATCTGTTCAGTATTTTTTTTTTATAATGTTACAAAAAGAAAAACAGATAAACCAACAACCACCTATAGGTCGAGGTGATGACAGGAGCAAAACCTCCACGTATAGAATAGAAAACCTTTATTGTCATTGTACAACAGGTATACAGTGACATTTTGAGTATACAACGCAACTGGGTAACTTAAGTAACTTAGTGCAAGTATCTTAGTACAAGATCTTATCATCAGAAAGTCACCTCCAGTACAGGCTTTTCTCATCCTATCTACTAAATGATGAAATGATTTTCAGATGGACACCAGATCACTGATTTCAGGATTGAAAATGACCATTTTTGAATTGAGATCAATTGGAGCCTGAGTTTTTTGGAGCCAGCATCTAGTGGTCATTGGTGGTATTGCACTTTTTTACACTTCTACATTAGCCTCACGTTGGCTTCCTCCATCTTTTATATAACCATTATTTAACAACGTTGCACATACTGACGTCTCCAGCCATGCTAATATTAGCAAGCTAACTTGTTGATGTTTACAGTTTACCACCATCGTAGAGAGAGCTCCACAGCATCATAAAGACACCATGTAACAACCCACACGGACAAACTGTGTAAACCCTGTGAAATCTAAGGATTCATGTGGAATTAGCAGATCTCAAAGGGATTCTTGAAATAACGAGCTGCTGTTAATTCTGCAGCCTCCCGTGGAGTTTTTAATTAGCCTTCCTGTCTGCCTGCATGTGTCAGTGTGTCAGTCACTTATCTGCTCGCTACAGATCTGTGGCCGGAGGCAGCGGGAAATCATGCACAAAATGAAATGTTTACCTTGCAACAGAGGAGAAATGACAGCTCAGGGTAATTTATCTTGTTTCATCTTGCGGGTATGAAAGCAACAGGTCACTGGAGTTTTTAATCAGGATGGCAGTGGAAACTTTTTTCAGATTTTTACAGCTTATTGTCTGAGGGGATCAGATGACAGTTGGATCCTGGCTGGCGTTTGGCAGAGTCGAGCGGATGTCAGCATGTGTGCCGAGCTCAAGAATTTGACCTCTTGCTTATGAAAAACGTACTGTACGTCAAAGTCAATTTATTCTTGTGCTGAGTGTACAGAGCACTGCAGGTTATCGTTTAGATTTATATCAGTGGAAGCCAACAAAGTGATGGTAGCATCCTTGTTTTCATGTGGATCATCTTTAAAGCTGCACTAATACCCATGGACCACATGATGAGAGTTTAGCTTCTTTCAGCCTTTTGTTTCAGAGGATTGAACGTCACCGCAAACTGAATGTACCGCAGGTCAGTGAGTACAGTGTATTGTTAATGTTTCTGGGTTTTCAGTTCAAACAGTGCATGTTTATGCGATTTGTTGCTACGCTACATCACACCGTTCGCTAACCTCATTCATCAGGCTTGCACATGCCCTCTGTGGAAACTGTCTGTAGGCTTTTTGAACCACACACACTTGTCATTCATGGCTGCAGCAGATTTAAGCCTGAAGTATCTGAGAGGTTAAAGGTGTACTGTAGCCGTGTTTAAATGTCTTCATAACCTTAAGTTTGAGATGATCTGGTGAAAATTTGGGAAATGTGTTTTTCTGACACATCAGATAATAACCCTAACACAAGTTTGATGGATGGACCTTTACATTAAATATAACCTAATAAAGTTGAGTTTGTAGTTTGTAGTTGCATGATTTTTTTTTTAAAATGACTGGAAAGATGCAAGAATGCTCAACCAATCAACTGCATTCAGCACAGAAAGCCCCGTCAAAATGTATTACTCAGTTTGTTGACAGGTTTGTAAAGTTCACCTGAAATATAAAATGTCTTTTTAATCCTACAGGATCTCATCTCTGGTCATATTGTTTACTTACAGGATGTCAGTCAGTCATGTTCTATATCTGCTTCTCCACACTTGGGTCTGCTGGAGTCTATCCCAGCTGTCATCGGGCAGGAGGCGGGGTACACCCTGGACAGGTTGCCAGCCTATCCCAGGGCTAACATATAGAGAAACAACCATGCACACCTACAGTCAAGTTAGTTTGATCAATTCACCTAACAAGAATGTCTTTGGACTGTGGGAGGAAGCCGGAGTACCCGGAGAAAACCCACACATGCACAGGGAGAACATGCAAACTCCACACAGAAAGGCCTGAGTCGAGATTCGAACCCCGTACCTTCTTGCTGTGAGGCACAAGTGCTAACCCCTGCACCACTGTGCTGCCCGTTTATTGAACCTATAATAATTAATTTGAAGAAGAAGAAATGAAGAAATCTTAATTGTTGTCAGTGAGCATGCTGCAGTACAGCACACACACACCGAAATTACATTTACACCCCACTGCAGACCCCTAAACAATTTCACACACATGCATACATATATAGGGACCTGCGTGGAGAGGGCATAGAGTGAGGGCGCTGCCATTCGTCAGCACGCCCGGAGCAGTTGGGGTAGGAGGGGGAGTCAGTGCCTTGCTCAAGGGCACCTCAGCAGTGCCCTGGAGGTGGACTGGCGCCTCTCCAGCCACCAGTTCACACTCCGTGACCCGGTGACCCTCCGGTTCCCAACGCACTGAGCCACAGCCGCCCCTCTTATTCGTATTGTTTGGGCTACATCTAACATTATTGCTTCACCTGCCAAACATCACTGGTGGATTACCCGTGTACTGCATGTGACAGATTGAATGCATCAGGTTTTTCAGGAAAGAAAATAACCCTACTGATGATGTAGAGGTCTCAAAAACTCATGTATCAAATATACGGTGGCATTAAAGGGTTTGTTTTTGGGACACATCCTGCAGACAGGAGGCTGCAGTGATGTACTACAATACAATGTTCATTAGTTAAAGTATTGTTGCTTTGCTTGTGTAATATTTTTAGGAGAATAGCTTCAGCCCAAGCCAAGTGTGACTGACCTCTGCCTGCCCTTTAGCATGTTGTACAGATTTCTTAGTTTTTTGGGACTTTAAGGGTCTTGAAATGGCAACACATGAACAGTAAACAAAATCCACTTTCCAGATCCCTGCTGCTTCTCCAGCAGCAAAAACCAGTGGGAGCAAGCAGCAAGTTAGGTAATGAACATGGAAAAAACAATGATGAGACAAGACACTCTCAGGATGCTGGCAGAGAGCTCCCCCAACCACTCTACCACAGCAGTGCTTCAGAGACATTACTCAGCAGGTGTTACAGCCCCTTTCACTTATTTTTCCCTAAAGAGAGGAGTTAAAATTCTCATCATATATTCATACTGCATATCAAATCTGAAAGGCGATTACGACCACTGGTACCAGAGACATTGCAAAATCTAATATAAATCTTTTTGGGATTATTATAGATCGGCCGTGACTCCTAAAGTTGATTTTGGTTTTTTCCTTTTGAAGAATCTCCTGAGTGATGAAAGGATAAAAAGGGATAACTTCTAAATTGCAGGTTTTACAGTTCAAAACAACTCTCTTCCAATAAACCTCAGATAGATCTCACTGTAAATTGATTTTGGGGTATAAATTGCTGAGGTTGTTTCTTAGATCTGTGTTCTGCAGCTGTCCGTATCCTTCATCCCTTTTCAGCACTGACCAGCTTCAAAAAGCTCTGTTAAATGCTTTGGGATTATCAGTGGCTGTGGTGAATTTCATCTTTCATCTCCACTAACCCACCTCCACCTCTCGAACCGCCCAGTGTATTTCGGACACTTTGAACATGTGTCAATATTTGGTCTCGGGTACACGAGTGTGGCCGAAAGAAAGAGGAAGTTAGGGGGAGAGAGCAGGACAGATTTGTTATTTTACACTTGGCATCATGAACTATCTCATTCGCAAGGATAAATCTGAAACAAGCCGTCTACAGAAATCATCATCCCCCCGAGAAAAAAAAGAGAAATCAACTGACCTCTGCAAATCCTCTTGTACAAGTGCAATTTGTCTAATGAAGGGATTTTAAAGTAAACACAATTTTGAGGGAGAGAGCTTGTTTTCTACACCAGGACGTGGAAAAAAATAAAGAAAAGATTTACATGCACTAGTTATTCCTCTCAGCTCGGTATCCCTTGGTTATTAAATCACACCTTTGTTGTTGCCACAGATTTAACGTGTTGTGGTATTTTATTCAGAACCGGGTGAGTTAAAAATACTTGGTGTTCCTTCGTACTTGAACAGATTTCAGGAGAAGTGCAACAGTTTGTTCGGGGATTCTGTTGGTGTTCGATAAGTGTGTAAAGATTTTAATTGTGCACCTACCAACAGGTTACTTGGCTGTTAGAGCTAGTTTTAATTCATGTTATGAAGAGTTGGCTATCCAGGGGCATTAGTTGGACTTTGTTTTACAGTTTCTGAAAATATATTAAGAGATGGTAAAGTATGGCATGTACCTACAGGTGTATATTGGAGTCTTTTTGGATGTGGTCTGGGTACATATTAACCTGCAGTAGTTGGTGTGTTTGCAACAGTATGGACAAACTAATGAATAGATCTCCAGATATATAGATTTTTTGTATAGATTGGGTTTAACCTAGACTTTATTTGGAAAGGGGCGAAGCAAGTGGGTCTCAAAAATGAGGCCAATGCAAGTGAAAAAAAGTGCATTACTCCCATTGGCCACTAGATGCTGGCTCCCATTCAAAAATCATCATTTTCAATCATAAAATACTTACTTCATTTGCTAAAGTCTTGTTCTTCTTCTCAATGATCTGGTAGTACATCCGAAAATAAAAAGTATTAAGTCGATACCAGGCTTCAAAAAGAGGAACATTTCGGGTTGTGGTTACTTTGATTGACAGGTCTGGTCTCCAATGACACCACCTTCAAAGTTGAAGGTCATGCACAATGAGCAGTGGGTTCAAGGGTCCAACCTGACTTCACAAAACTCCCTTTATATCCAAATATGGTCACTTCTGGCGCCAAACAACCAACATGGCGACGTTCAAATGCAAAACTCCTGGATTCTGAATCCACAAACCAACATCTGACGTGATGTTAGCTTTGTCCATTTGCACAGTCTATGATTTTACCCATTCAATTTTGGACAACCTCCAAACATGAGATCGGATCCTATCTGAAAAAAACATCCTGAAAAAATCTCTGATCTAATGGCCGAACAAGTTAGTGCTGCTTCTTCACCACAAGAGGGAAACAGTGTTCAGTGGTTCAGAGGTTTGTGCTCACTTAGTGCTTACTTTATAATTCAGGTATAGATCCAAATGACATAGAAAGGAAACAATACTTCTCATATGAGAAGTGTTTGTTTTGACAAATGTGTTTTTGTTTTTCTGTGTAGTACATTAAAAAAAAAAAATAAATAAATAAAAAATACTGTGTTGTTTTATCCAGAATTGGGACAACACTGGGTTACTGCATGCTGGGTTAATTGAAATCCCAAGATGGGCCATTTTTCAGCCAATATTTAATTGTTTTTAATCCAACATTTTCCACAATTTTGCTGTTTTTACACCGATCACACTGGGTTCAATTAACCCAGCATGGAGTTCAATATCTGCCCAGTTTTGGATAAAAACAACCCAACATTTTTTAGGGTATATCTGGTTATTTTCTCATTAAAAACTGCAGAGAGAGCACTGGCTGATGTGTCTATTTGGACCTGATACATTTTACTCAGTATTTGTTCTTATGAAGCCTCAGATTGTTCTTGCAAGTCAACACTCAGCTGAAGTGTTTGGATTCAAATTCAGCCCTGAAGCGAAGATGTGGGGCAATGCGATTCAGTGCATAAGCTGGACTTTGTCTCTCGTCGAAGTTGGCTTGGTGTGTCAGGGCGCTTAATCTTGCGGTCTGGGAATTGTGAGAATCATGCAATTTCACACCACCTGCAAGAAGAAACTTATTCGTGTAATCCGGATTAGTGTCCGTACTGCTACTAGCTACCGTTTCTCATTAGAAGTCAGCGTGTCATGTGGCGTGCTATAAACAAAAAGCCAATCAAGTGTCCCATTCAAATTAGGGAGTTTTATTCTAGGTAGTGTTGCTCAATGTTTGCAGTGTCTATGGATATCAGAGAGGCCACATGAGAAAGTGACAATCTTTGGTCTGTCAATACAAACGCTGCTCAAACATTTTTCAAAATTTTACACATTAGTGCTTTTATTTTGTTGAACCTGCACAAAGCACTGACCAAAATAAACAATTGATTTGTGTGTGAACTCGTTTTTTGTGCTTTCAATGTAAACTGACTTCTGTATCATCAATATAAAAAAGCAACTCACATCATGAGCTATAAACAGTTGTAAAGTCTTTCTAAAACCATCATCCTGCTTCTAAATAACCCTTTTACATTTTGCATATTTTGAGTTTCAGTTTCTTGTTTTCCTCTCCTGCAGATGCTTTTCCTCTTCCCTCCATGGGTGTAGGAGAGGTCAGGGGTCAGCAGTGATACGTCAGGATATGGACACTGTATTTATGGCCTCGCTGCAGTCCATACTTTAATATGTCAACACAAACGAGGCAGGATGGAGTGTCTGATGACAAGGGGCATTTTTCACCGCTCCCTTTACGTTCGTCTCCTCTGTCCTGTTGTCTTCAAGGTCCAGACACTTCTTTCTGCCCCGTGAAGGAAACTGTCAAGGGCACTTAGGTGCACTTTTTGAACAGAGGACATTTTAAAGGGCAAACCAAGGAAATAAGAAGATAACATACTTGACGAAGAAAGAGATGATCAATCTTTTACCAGTGTTGGGACCGGCTTTTCATTAACGGAGTCCTGTAGAGATCCACCTCCTAATTACTGGGCGCGGAGTCCCGGTGGAATATTAATTATACAAACCAGGAGTCAGCTGCCGATACATTTCTTAACATTCCTGCAAATGATAGATATCTACAGCAGAGTGGGAAAACGTTTGGCACCAAAAATAAAGTGATAATGCTTTAAAAATAGCAACAGGGATGGTGTTATTGAACAATTAACCTCATAAAACAGACAGTGAAACAGATTTGGTGTTTATAAAAATAACTTATGTATTTATTTATTTTTATTTTTATTTATTTGTCCATCTGTTGGGGGGTACCACCACAGTATAATCCTCCTCCTTTGTCTGTCAGCATTGAAGTTATTTATTATCTGTCAGCACCCTTGAAGTAACAATTCAGATCTGGTGTAAATTTGTCCTATAAACTAAAATCACCTCCGATTTACCCTCAAGCATTAATCCTGATGGCTGTGCAGCAATAAGACCTGATGATATCTGTTCAGCTTTCAATAGACATCATTCTGCCCCTGGCTGTTTGTTTGATAAGACAGAGGCCGCTCATCCACCGAATATCAGCTGCATGCATCTGGCCACCTTCAGGTTTTTTCCTTTCCATTACATCGTGCTACAGAATAATAAATCCCAACCAGAAAATGCTCAGAGAGGAGAAGTCTCTGCCAAGGCATAATCTGTGTCTGATTTTCACCAAATTGTCACAGATTGTAGATATTATCATCCTGCATGTGTGTGTTAATTTTCAACTAAATCCATTAAGATGTGATGAAGTTATGAGCACCTCACTATTCAGTTTGTATGTACCACTTCCTTCTTCTTTCTCACCAGCTCATATATGCAGAGGTAGTGTTTTGCTGCCCCCTACTGGTTCCCTTTTGCCATTGTCTTTGGTTAAAACATTTGCTCATTCTTATTTTTATTTTTTATTTATTTGTACAAGATCCCGCCTCTGATTTTACCCAAATCATATTTTGTTCCTCAGGTAATCATCAAGTTTTCTTAAGTAGTGTATAGGTTGTTTATACGTTTAAATAGTGAGCAAAAACTTTTATTTCTGGTCGTGAGCAGTTTCCCACCACCATGGTTTTGCAGAGACTCCTTGCATGCACATATTCAGAAACCAAATCCCTGAATGCCTGGACGACATCAATCTTAAAATTATACCCTGCCCACATATTTCATTTTACTTGTGTCACATTGCACATAGTACAAAAGTCCTGCCAATTCAGTGACTAAAAACCTCACTGAACACAAGTCCAGAAAGACCACAGCTCTTCTATCCTCACTGCTTTTTGTTTACTGCACAGCTAAAGCAGCTTTAATTGACAAACACACATAATTAGCATCCAAATCTGTAGTTATTCTCTGCTTTACCCCTGATTTTTTTTTTTTTTTTTTTTTAGAGTGCCACTTTAAAGCTTTGGTTCACTCTCAATGCTTTCTGCACATGAAGCTAGCTTTTTGTTTTTTGTAAACAAGCAGTAAAAAAAACCTCCACTGTGTGCTACCTGCCCAGCACCAAACAGCAGACAGACAAAATTAGCAACTGCCTAGTGAACACAGTGGAGCATTTGGCGGCTGAACAGCCAGATATTTCCCTCAGGACTTTGTGAAGACCAAACAGAGCTTAAAACAAAATGAATATTGGACCAAAGAAAAAACACAACTCTAAATGAATGATGATGTTGCCATTGTAGTCTGCTGCCTGTTTGTAGCCTGTTCAACTTCGAGGTGAGTGTCGTGAAAAGCTTGCTTCTGTTTTTCTGTTAATGCAGGTTTAACACATTACCTCAGTTTAGCGCTGGTGCTACGTCTGCACATGCGTCTTTGGATTACCGTAATTACATCGCGGTTTGCGCAATCGGAAAGATTCCAATGCTTTCTGAGAGCTGAGACGTTGCACTTTACTGTGGATTACGGTAATTTCATCAGCGCTTCTCCCAGAAGCCGACAAAATAGTAAGAGTGTAATAACAGTGATGACGTAGCAAGAATAGCAGAAAAACACAAAAACGGAGGTTGACTTTAGAGTTTTAGTGAACAAAAACTCTGCAACTGCACGTGAATATTAGATTTTGCATGTTAAATTTGAAGTTGAAATCAAAATAAGCATAAACCAGTTGGAAATCTGGAGGCTCAGGTGGTAAAGGGTTAAGTACATTTCAATTTTGGAAAGGGTATTTTTTCAGTCATAGCAAAAAATAGAATTGACATTATTGCTTGTTTGCTTGAGAATGCAAGTGATGAAAGTTTACACTAAATCTTTTCTTATTAATCCAGTTTTTTTGAGCATTCATTCCCTTTTGCACAAAGTGACATGTAGCTACTGTTCTCTGCTTGTGGAAATGAAGTCACTGCAAAAGGATTAATTTTTCTGTGCTGTAGATGAAGAGTTATTTATACCGGCAGCATAGAGGAATATTTGTGGATTCAGGATTTAGTTGTGGTGTTTTGGACATCTGGGGTTTTGTCGTGTGTTTGTTTAGCCGCCACGCTGAAGGTGCTGAGGTTTAGTGTTTCACAGACGTGTTTACTGATTAGTTATTGCTGGTTGATGAAGCCCTTTCTTGTTTGACTCTGGTGATTTGAGGATTTAAACTTCCCACCATCTGGCTCCACAGCAGTCGTGCATGAGAACACAACACAACAGTATGTTTTTAACCATTTTGTAATATATGGGAAATGAACCTCTGTGTGACACATGATTAGAGTTATGGTATGAGTATGCAATCTCAAGATGACTTACGGCCCTGGACGGACTTGGGGCTCGGGATGGAGGCGGCGGTGG
>OOFC01033185.1:0-10233 GCA_900323345.1 Pseudochromis fuscus | reverse complement strand
TGGGGGGACTCTGGGGGGTGGCAGGAGACGAGAGAGGAGCAGAGGGGTGGGAAACAGCGCTAATGGCTACCTTAAAGGGGAATGAATCAAGGAACAGATGGAAGGACACAATCTGAAACCAGCCCAATCGCTCTGCTACACCTCTTCGACCGTCCTCAGCCACTTTTCACACGCTGTCATCCCCCTTTAAGAACATGGGGTGAACACAGACAGCTCTGTAGACTGGGCTGGTGTGCAGAGGTGTAAAGAGTATCAGAATAGCCAGAAAAATAAACGCCTAACTGGGGCTTCAAATGTCCACATCAGTCACTGTGTCCTCTACTGTTAACACAGGGGCTCAGTAACTCCATGCTGCTGTGTTTGCTGCATCTCATAATGCACCCGCCCATTTCTATGTGGGGTTGACCTTAAGAAGATCAGGGTCTTCAGTGACCAGGATTTTCTAATCTCCTGTCCCATATACATTAAAGAAGAAGAAAACAACCCTTTGCAAAGATTAGTGTTGTTGTCCTGTGAGGGGACTAATTCAAAAACAAGTATTTCTGTTTTCCACATCAGTCTCCATGAAAGCAGAATGCTCGCTGCGTAGAAATCATAATAAAAAAGTAGCTGCGGTTGTGAAATGTCCTTTTTAAAAATGTACATATTGTCCTTTAGTATTATTCAAAGTACTGTAGTAATGTAGCTACAAAAAGCTCTCTAAGAACATACCGTCCACCCAGAAGCAATGTGTCAGCTTATGTCATGAAGAATGTCTTTCTGCAGTTAGTGAATACCCACAATGCCTGAAAAAAAATGCATGAAAAAAAATTGTCTTCCAATATTAATATACATTTTTACAGAGCTCATTCAGCAGCCATACTGTCCATCTCCTGAGTGTGGAAGGACGACAGTTGCTCAGGAGGTCGAGCTGGTCTGCCAGTAATCAGGGTTGAGTGGCGGTTTTGCCCGTCTGACAGCATGCTGAAGTGTCCTTGAGCAAGACATCGAACCCCCAACTGCTCCCGGCGAGCAGGTCATGGCCTTTGCATGGCAGCTTCTCCGCCATCGATGTGTGAATGGCGGCGCGCGTGTTTGTGAGCAGGCTAATAAATGCAGTCGGTTACCGTAACAGCAGGGACGGCTTCATGCTGATGGTCACGAGTCCGGACCATCAGCACGAAGCACCAGATGCTTTAGTGTCATCTCAGATATGTTAAGGTCACATAAGCTTCATTTTTTAAATTCTCACTCCTCTAATTTACCTGAAGGATGTGGTTTTTTTTGCAAATTGTTTGTATTTTTCTTTTGGCTGTGAAAGTGTTGCCCCAGAATTAAAAAAAAGTGTCAGCAGTGACCCTTTTTAGGGGTTTTTAGACTTGAAAATACTTTTCCATGAACAAATTTCACATTCTCAAGGCACATTTTGTCCATGAAAGCATCCTTTTTTAAAATATCTCTTGTCTTCAGGTCCCCTTTTCTTCACCTCCTTTGCATTTGGTTTGACAAGCATGAAGGAGATGAAATGTGCATCATTTATTGGTGATGATTTATTGATGGAATTTGCTGCTCATTTCTTCCCTCCATTGATGATCTGTGAGTTATGAATGATTTGTAATCCACGAATAATGAACCTGAGTCTGGACTTGAGAGACAGGTGGTATGGTAAGATATGAACTGGTCAAAATCCTCAAAACACACTCAGAAACAGTTCCCACATTAGCTATAGCTTCACAACACTTGTGTCTTACATGGCAACATCCAAACATCTGGTACTTCAGGATAATGCTTGTTCCTTTTGGTGTTATAGCTCCATGTGGATCCTGAAGCTTTTGCTCTGGAGGTAGAAGGATGAACACATGCCTCCATATGCAGACAGGAGCTGACATCAGTGTTTCAAGCCTGAGTCAATGTGGTGCTATTGGTTCAAGCATACTCTTTACATCGATTCCCAGGTACCAGAGGATTCGTGAGCTCGCATGAAATCAAAGTACGATTGCTGAGAAATATTCCCCAGGAGGACCATTTATGCTGTTGACTCAACATTTTGTGCAGACAATAGATGAACTCTCACAATTAGTAGAAAACTGCAAGTAAACCCATCTGTCCACGCCGCTGCAGGACTAAGTGAAAGGTGTGACCTTCATCAGTGTGGCTGCAGTGTTTTCCCCCCCGACTGTCTCCCTGCAGGTCCAGAGGATGGATGGCAGAAAACTGTAGACAGAGAAAGTGCTGCCATCTAGTGGACACTTTGAAAACATGCTTAGTTTAAAGTGTACAACTCCACACAAACTCCCAAGGATCAAGAAAACAGAAGATAATTGTGTTGACATTTGATTTTTTTGTATACATATGTTTTTTTCATACATGAACCAACAAGCTTAAAAGCAATAGAAGCTTCTGACCAAGCAATGATTATTTTTTTCTCTTAAAAAAAATCCTCTAAACTACATTATGAGAACTGATATGCAGCTAATGTCTTTACCCAATTTTACTGCTTCGATGGAACAAAATCACAACAACATGCAAGTGTATTCTCTGCAATATGTGAGTGAAGGAGTATTAGGTGAGTGTGTATAGCGTGTTGTACAGAGACACACTCTCTGTATGGTATGTGCATGTATAGTATGTTAAAACTGAACTGATTCTCTGGTATTTTTACCTTGAGTGTGCATGTCAAATAAAAAAAATCTCCTCGAAAACTCTTGATTTTATCCCAATGATTAGCCCCCTACTGTACTGTAATGGTTGATCGTTTTTTAAAATAAAAATATACAGGTTTTTAGTGAAATGACTGTACTGTACATCACTCACTTTATGGTCATGTATGATTTATCAATCTTTGGGATTAAATGTATTTATTTGATCATAAAATCTGTGTGTGTGGTTGAATGATCTATCTATCTATCTATCTATCTATCTATCTATCTATCTATCTATCTATCTATCTATCTATCTCAATTTCCAAGCAAGTTTTGACATGAGCAGTTTCACTCTTGTGCATAACAACAAATATTGGGAATATGCAAATGTTAAGAAATAAAACAAAAAATTATTAACAGAGCAACTGTTAGTGCAAAGTATTTAGAAATAATGTGCAAAACCTTTTGGTGTTGTTTGGTCTGCAGAAAATACGCCAATCCTTAGATGTTCAAAGATGACCCCATCAACTTTTGTGTGCTTTGTTTTTAGATACATAATGAGCTCAAGTCTCATTTGACAGTGTCCTTAGCCTTAGTGGTCAGATCTGCCCCCTCACTCCTTCAAATCCAATATGGCCGCTGTGGTCGGTCCAAAAACCAACACAGTAACGTTCAAATGCTGAATTCTTGCTCACAAATGAACGGGTGACATCATGTTATTTTCATCCATTCTATATAAAGTCTATGATGTGCATGTACATTTTCTTATAAGTCAGGGAGAGCTGCTATCCTGCATGTGTCCCTCTTCCAACACACCTGATTCAAATGACCAGCTCATCATCAAGTTCTGCAGAAGCCTGATAATGATCCTGATCATTTGAATCAGGTGTGTTGGAAGAGGGACACATCTAAAACATGCAGAATAGTGGCCCCTCGAGGACCAGGATTGGACACCCCTGATCTAACTACATCCCCACCTCAGTGGTTTGTTGCTGCATTTCACAAGTGAGTTCAACAGATTCAGATATCAAAGCCTGGTAGAGAGCTACACACTTACTCAGAGAACTGAAATTGTATCCAGTCGTAACCATTGTTAAATTTACAGTTGGCATAATGTTGATTTGATGTAAATGCCATAACGAGGCTAATCAGGCTAACGGCTAGGTGTAGTGCTAATCTGTGAGATTCAAAGTTACACTGAGTTAACATGTTTACAATATAACATCATAAGCTTAATTAGCAAGAAAGAAAGAAGTACAATGGAGGAGAAATGTCATTAGTTTTCCAGATGTTATTATGAGTTTTACTTTTTAGGGAATTGTTAAAATGTAAAAGATACATGACAGATGGAAACATAATAGATGCAGATGACACCTTTCTGACTTTACATTTGGGCATAATGATGGTGAAAGCTTGATGAAAAGTCACAAAAACACCACAATGTTACAATTTTCCTGGCAATGCATGCATGAAATTACATTTGAAATACATGTATCAACTAAAAATCTCAAATATGTCAAGTTGTGCTGCTCAGTGGAAAAATCATATAATCACCAAGATCAGCAGAAATCATTGACAATGCAGTTAATTGTTGGGATATACCAATTTGAAACCAAAGTTGCCTTACAGCCAAGACATTTTTATTCAATATTAGCATCTTAGTAGCTTTTTTTTTTTAAAATTAAGTGTAGTGTAGGTCCCAGTAAAAGTATAGAAATGTTTTGTCACACACAGTCTTTAGAAAATCAAAAAAAGCATCAATAATAAAGCCACTGCTTCTTCTTGTATTACACTGGCTACATGAAGTCACACACTAACACCTGATCATCTATGGATGTACTGCAATGCTTTTCATTCATTGATCTAACAGGGTCAGAATCAGCCACAGCGCTTACCCTCGCTGCAGTACAACACTTCGACCACATGGTGGCTCTTTTTCACCAACAACCACAAACCAGCCTCGGCCCTGCAGCTTGGAGAAACAGGTTGATCCTGAGTCATCACTTTGCATTTGAAGATGAGTTCATCTAACAGGCTGTGTTTATGACTGGACTTTCATAACAACAGGACAAAGATTAGCTTAAAATATAACTTAGTGTGCAGCACAGTTGTAAGATTTTATAAGCTCCAAACTGCCTCTCAATATGATGATCCCTCTCAGTCATCTTTGTTTTAAACCTATCACAAATTTATGAGAGGAGTCAGCATTATATAAGCATAACAACCACGTTTGTTTATTTATTTAATGCTGCAGTGACAGCTTTGTGTTTACTTGGAAAAGAGGCTTCAGGCAAAAAACTTCCAGCTCCTCCCTCTGTTTGCCGCCACACCTTCCAGCAGGTACGGGGAATCTGGGTCATTAACATATCTTGTTAATTCCTGTAATTGACTGTGAGTTCCCTGTGGCCCCGGGGCCCTCCACAGAACCAGTGCTTACCTACCTGTGTGTGGGTTTGTCCACTTAATGCCACTCGGCTGCTCTGATGGCACGAAGCTGCCTCATGAGGCCCCGCCTCATTTGGCACCGTCCGCATGTGGCTTCATCGCGCTTCCTCCAATCGGTCGGTCGCACTCCAAATATGGAGATTCTCAACCTGTAATCTGTGCGCTGCAGATGACAAGCGTCCTCCCTGAGGCAGATTTTTAAGGCCTGTTTTGTGAGTGTGTTGTGCTCACGTGTGCACACCACACTGTGTGTTAGGCTTAAGTTTCACTGGGCTTTTTCTTGTGTGACTTCATTGTTCTCCGTGTCAGGTTCAGAGTTTGCTTAACAGGAAGTATAACTGGATTAAAGTCCAGGGATTAATGTAGAATATCCTCAACTTCATGCTGCATGTGCCTTGACCTCACTCAAACTTACAGATTTAGAAGAAACCAAAACAATTAAACAGATTAATGCTTGTTTTGGATACAAACTTTAATGCCTCAATTATTGTTTGTTGACTTAGATCCACTGAAACTGTCTTCATCGCTGAGGTGAGAGATTTTCTTGGCTGCTTTGAATTTTATTTGGAGCACAGTGCTTATGGCTGGATGGGCCTTAAGAGGCTCTAAACCTAACAAGAAAACACATATAAACCAACACAAGACAAAGAAAGATGTAATAAGAATTCAGTTTGAATTAAACTTCACAATAAATCACTTTAGTCCTTATGTATGATTCATATTTGATTCCTTCACAGTGTGGCCCAGGTCATAATAAGTGTCTGTATCAGATTTTGAACTTCAGATCTATTTAGTATCAGTATCAGTAACCTATCTGATTTTAAGCCACTGTCCCATTTAAAAAATGCTCACAATCAATGCACAGTTTCCCTTAGGAATCCCTAAACCATCATTCTCTCTGATTTGACCCACACTGGTGGAGCTAAAATCTGTTTTAATCAGAGGTGGGAAAAAAATAAATAAATAATTATCGGCTTTGTAACTAATTAATCGCAATTAATCGCATTTTAATTGCATAACAATATTTGCCCCAAAAAGCAACATTTTTTTTAATTTAAACTGATTTTAGTGGACCACTGATCAAATAAATAGACACAGACATGAATACTGTAAACTCAGCTGACTCCCTAACAAAAACTGAACAGAGTTAAAGTTAAAGGGCCACTTTAAGTACTTCACAACAGTGTTAATGTTTTTTTTAATGCATTAATTGTTTTGTAATTAATTAATCATAATTAACACGATAAAGTCCCACCCCTAGTTTTTAGATACAAGGGAAATTTGACCCAAAACAGCCTCAGTGTACAAACCTCTAGCACCTGTATGAAAGTATACACTTTTAAACTATATTCATTTGTTTGTATTTTAGGTCACTTTAGGAAAAGTCATCAAATTTCAGGCTGAAAGAAAATGACACAGGGTATTTTTTCACTGCTGTCTAACATCAAATTGGTGTCATTGTAAATTTGGTTGTGACCAAAGAGTCACAACCAATGATAAGGTATGATCAGGGAGACTATATTGAGACTAAATAAGGCGAATTTCACTGAACTCACTGCATATGTGAGGAGTATGGTAGTGTGTGTTTTTTTTGTAAGTCTGCTGAACAGCTGGACGTTAAACTGGCGTTGGAGAGCGGCGGGGCGAATGACTGTCATGGTGCATTTATTGAGGGTGTGTGTTGGGCTGCAGCGGTTTGGTCGGGAGGGCGAGCTGACAAAATGAATAGTTCCATCAAATCAAGGCAAGACCTTTACACTTGCATTTCCACTGAACGCGAGCCAGTGGAGAAAGAGCTCTCCATTGAGGGGGAAACTTGTTTGACGTGTGAATGAGCGAATGCGTCAGGCCTTTGCCGAAACACATCCATGCCTTCACAGCTTTGGACAGAGCCTGGGTCTTTTGCTCAGATGCTGCTGGAAAACTCTGACCTTTTTTTTTTTCACTCACTTTTTCCTCCCATGCAGGCGGCTTGGCAGTCAGGTCCTCCTGCAGCCAGGCTTGGACCAGCAGGATATGGAGGACGGATCATTGACCACTCTTTCTTCTTCTACCTGACATTACTGCGCAGCAAAGCACCAAAGAGGGATTTGAACACAACCTCATCTCTTTTTACACCAACGTGTTACTTACAGAATGGAGTTTGCTCATTTATTTGGCTGAGAAAACATCAAGCCAGGCTGACCTCCAACCATTATGATGAACTGTATATTTCTACATGGAAGTGGAAAAATTTTAAAACATGTTTATGGCTTCTCTGACCCTTCACAGTACATAATGACATATGTGTGGAGTCTGGTGGCTCAGCATGCAGCAGGAAACACTTCAGTTGATTGTATGTGGAGAGAGTATTTGTAGATCTAAAATCATCTTTCATGGTATTGTGACAATAGTGTCCCCTAGTGACATTGATATATTTTGCAGTTGTTGAGATTGAGATTTTCTGCTTTAATTGTTACAGCCACAGATGAGAAATAACACAGTATAGTATTCAGTAGGTCACTTCATGACTTCATCAAGCACTTTGGTCCAGGCTGATATCTGAACATTCATGGTGCTCAGAGGATGATTCATCATAAGCAGGTCACAATTAATGACCTATTCATAACAACATTCCTACATTGAACATGGTAACATGACACGTTTGACAAGTCAGGATTGTCACCCTCAGCAGCTAATTTGCATTTGAACATTTACTGCTGTCAGTATGTACAGACTTACTGAGCCTCTTTCTTTTTCTATGCTATAAACTCTTTATTTACATTTACTGAATGAGTCATTCAGATGTTATTCAGCCCAGGGGTCTGCAGCCCTGGTCCTAGAGAGCTGCAATCCTGTTTTAGATGTGTCCATCTTCCAACACACCTGAGTCTAATGACCAGGATCGTTAGCAGGCTTCTGCAGAGCTGGATGATGAGCTGATCATTTGAATCAGGCGTGTTGGAAGAGGGACACATCTAAAACATGCAGGATTGCAGCCCTCTAGGACCAGGATTGCAGACCCCTGCATTAAGCCTAAGGCATACTTGGGCATTATTAGGTAGGGACACATTCTTCACAGTGAACAAGTAGTACAGCAGCTGACACAGATGACACGTGTATTTTAAGGAGTAAAAACATCTGAATGTATTTGAATATTCAGCCTCTATGATTGTGAATGTAGCTTTGATTACAATGGAGTATTAATGGTTTGTGGTTCAGTGAACAACCCTTTGCTCTTCCCAGGTGTGGTCCCTGAGGGCCCCAGCTCCTCATTATCCTTTTCATATCTCATCACGTGTGAAATTAAACACTGGGTTCTGGATCCAGAGAGTTAAACAAGGACAGAATCTAATTATCTATATTTACACTCTTTTCTCAAACTGCCAGTTATTAAAATGATGTTTCATATCTGGCACATCTCCTATGTAAAGCCACAACAGGCAGCAGGTTTGTGCATATTGACAGTTTGAACCTGTGGCCATCTGTAGCGCTCCAGAAACCTGCCGTTTTGTTAACGGTCACGGCTTATCTCCTGCAAGACTTTGCATAACAAGAAGGAGGCCGTGCTTTCCCACGCTGCTTTACTTGTATTTTATTTCACGAGGAGTAGTTTGAAGTGTACGTGCTTCCAGGAGGTGCTGTGTCTCTAACGCAGTGAAAACTTTATTACCAAATGATTGAATATTACTTTATGTTGAACTCTCCTTCAGAGGAGTTTGAAGGGATAAACAACATAAACAACTTCACAGCTACAAAGCCTCTTCTTGAACTCGTAGCAGGCTGTTGCTGATTTACGCAATACATCAGTGCAGAGCTGTGGTGAGAAGTGGTTTCATAACCAGGCAGCGTTTAAGCACAACGGATCGAGGCCCGAGGTCAAAGGAGAACCTGCCAAGAAGAAGAAATGTTCCAGCGCCCTGCCCATTTGTCTGCAAACTGTTTTCCATATTCAAACTCCCAATGTTTGCACTATAAATAATCAATTTATAACATCCTGTATGTCGTACATCAGATAACACGCAAATGTTTTACTCTGTGTTATGCTGCGTCTGCTCTATACTACTCTTAGAGGTGGTTTTTACAGTTTTTAGGTACTTGCTGCTGTACTCGAGGTATTACATTTGAAGCTACTTTATTCTTCTACTCCACATTTTTAGAGTAATATTGAATTTTTGCTCCACTTCTTATAGTTACTTTCATATTAATTTATATATCAACAATCTGATAATCTTGCAAGACACAGTATAGTATTGTAAATAAGTAAAATGTTAGGTAACAAGGTGACTTCTGCTCCAGGAAGTTTCAGTAACAGATATTTTAAATTAAATTAAGTTAAATTTAGTAACTAATTACAGTCTACCATAAATAACAATGATTTTTATTACATATAATGTTGTACTTTTCCATAACACTATATATTAGTGTACTAAGTAACTGTAATTGGATACAAGTACCCAAATTCTAACATTAAATAATAATACTCTATATTACAGTTTAGTGTTCAAAAATACTACACTTTCATATTTGATATTTTAAGGACTTTTTGATACTAACTTTTGTGATTTTGAAGAGTATTGCTTGTAGCATGTTTGCTTCTGGATGCTTCCTTGACCACTGGTTGTGACCTACTAGAGCAGGGGTCCTCAATCCTGGTCCTCGAGAGCCCCTATCCTGCATGGTTTGGATCAGGGGTGGGCAATCCTGGTCCTAGAGAGCCGCAGTCCTACATGTTTTAGATGTGTCCTTCTTCCAACACACCTGATTCAAACGACCTGCTCATCATCAAGCTCTGCAGAAGCCTGCTAACGATCCTGGTGATTAGAATCAGGTGTGTTGGAAGAGGGACACATCTAAAACATGCAGGATTGCAGCCCTTGAGAACCTGGGTTGGAGACCCCTGATTTAGATGTGTCCCTCTTCCAACACACCTGATTCTAATGATCAGGATCGTTAGCAGGCTTCTGCAGAGCTTGATGATGAGCAGGTCGTTTGAATCAGGTGTGTTGGAAGAAGGACACACCTAAAACATGCAGGACAGTGACTCTCCAGGACCAGGATTGTGGACCCCTGTACTAGAGTAATATTAGAGTAGTATTAAATTGAAAAAAACGATGCATTTTTAAAGTAAATTTTGCTTCTAATCTTTTGTAGATGTTTGAATGCGGGAGTTTTAGCAGAGGAGCTT
>OOFC01033181.1:0-16755 GCA_900323345.1 Pseudochromis fuscus | reverse complement strand
GGGAGTCTGGTATCTTGCAGGGGGATGGGTTATGGCTAAGAGATAGAATTAACAGTAGTGGTATTAAGCATTTAATGCCAGATGATCTTAACGCTTTCAAAGAGGAAAAAACGGAAATGTGGCCGCTTTATATTTACTCTAAATGTTCATTTTGTAAAAGCTGGAGCAGATTATAACATTAATGTGAAAATAAACTGTTCATTTTAAAAGATATTACGATGGATTCAACCTTAAAATGCAACTGAAACTTATAGCAAGAACTTGACGATACGATACGATACGATACGATACGATACGATACGATACGATACGATACGATACGATACGATACGATACACTTTATTGTCCCCATAGGGAAATTTGTTTTGAACTTGCACAACATGCCTCCACAATAATAACATTATTAATTGCACATATTCCACATTCTGAAATATTGCACTTACAAAAGCAAAACATATATTGCACATGCCCTGTGGCAAAAAGCACCATAAAAATACTGCACGTAACAGTAATACAAATAGTAAAAAGGCAGCATTATTCACCCTGTAAACCTCTTCCATTAGGATAAATACAACACAGCCATTAAATCCCTTTTTCAATTTGCAGTGCTGTTGTCTTTAAACACAATCCCTACATATGGTTTAGGAAAGATACATGCGATTGTGCATGTTTTATTCATGGATGCTCCATCGCAACATCTGTCACTCACATGGGCTCAAGGGGCAATAAAACCGTGGTTGACAGCCACAGAAAGTGTTGCCTGTAAACCTTTTGAACACGGATTCAAAACCTCTCCTCTGATATTTTACTCTGAAGGCTTTGTTTTCAGTTGGTGATGGTGTCGGATGAAATTCTGCTGGCACGGGGCTAAAACAAAGTGAAATGCAGTATGGAGAAAAGGCCCCTCCGCATGGAAACTATTACGTGTGTGTAAATCAAACGATGGTCTGAAGTGTAACCATATGTTTATGTGCCATTCAAATATTAAAACTGGCTCAGAGACGTCATTGAAGTGGGTCTTGGCGGAGGAGCTGCTGACCAAATACAGTTCTGCACCTTGGTGTTGAAGCTGGAAGCGGTCCACTCTAACTGCTAGCTGAGGTTTATAAATATGTCTTAGTAGAGATTAGCCGGAGGGTAACCCCTCGCACTCCTCCCTGTGGAGTTCCTATCGCTCACACTGTCACATCCCTTCTGCTTTATATAAATATTTGTGCTGCAGAAGTTCGTGGCTGTGCAGCTGACATGAAGCCCTACTGTGAGCCGAGGAGAGAGGATGGGTCGGACGCAAAAAAAGAAAGAAAAAAAGGGAGAGATGGGATTGAGTGGGAGGATCTTGTGCTTGTCTTTCAGCAGCCAAGTCTCGCAGTTCAGCTGCTGCATGTTACTTAACTGTTAAGTAACACGGGCGGATGAGAAAGGCTCATAATTGCATCTCGCTGACCAGGTGGAACAACATCTACTCTAGTAACTGAACTCAGTCTTCTTCATGTGATTATAAATAAAGAGTGATCCCAAATATAATCACACAAGAGAAAAAATAATAACTCTCAAGCTGTGTTCACACCAAATACGAGGCAAATTTCTCCCGCTGTGTGATTATATAATAAGTGAAGGCAAAGAATAGATGCAACGCTGAAAAAGTTTTACCTTGAGCTAAAAATTTGCATCATGTGGTATCGCAATAACCAATCAGCATCACTGAGGAGCAGAAGAAGAACAAGCTTATCGTTGGTGCTTGTGGCCATCCACAGCTTTACAACACGACTTTGACTCTGTACCGGGATAAAAGCCAAGATATGTTGGGTTTTTCGCCATTTCTCCACAACAGGAAAAAGGCAGCAATATTTTTGATCCCATTCAATGTTGATGGAGAAAGTGGTGGTCGATTTAGAGGCTTGTTTTGCTCTTTCCAGATGTAGAAATACACAATAACAACACTTTGCTGGAGATGTTCACCAACAAAACAATGCATCTAAGCATTTCCCTCCACACATCTCACATTCAGAGATCCAGAAGAGCCATGAAAGTCGTTAGCTACTAATTTCAATCTAAAACAAGGCAATCCGGCCTCAATTATTTTGGGCCTTCCCCTTTTAGAGCCTTGTTAAAACCCTTAACTGCCCATATAAATCTAACTTACAATCCTAATTTAACAAGAGGGTTTTTAACATCCCGTCAATTACTTTCTGAGCTACGCTACACTCTGTGGGAGGTACATTCACTCAGTGCAACAACAAAAATCTTTCGACACTTTGACAGCACCCCGGCAAAAGACGTAATGAGAGCTCTTCAACGCATCTGTCGCCTATAGAGAGGGTAAAATGTCCCCTCACTGCAGCCAGAAATGAAATATAAATGCACAGCACAGTGTTGGTAACACACTCTTTCATTCTGCATCGTCAACCACAGGCCTTTGAGCCTTGTACACCTTGTTTTCTTGTGGTGTTGGTGATCTAAGACTTGAAACTTGATCCACAAAAACAGTCATGACAACTTGCTCGGAAGGAAAAAAATAAATCATAGACTAACAAGTTTATATTCCCGTACAGGACAAGACAAGTCTCTGCAGCAGGAGCCCTCATCCCTGACACACTTTTCTCGGGTAACACGATCCCTGCAGGGGCAACGCAACCTCACCCCCCCACGGCTGACACGAGGCGTTCAGGTGAACCATAATAACTACTACAAGCACATAACACTCACTTCTGCTGAGCAACAATGGAGCGCCTGTCTCTTTGTTTGGGGTCTTTACACGGTCCAAAGAAAAGGCAGGTAAAGAGCCGCAGGATTATGTAGGTGTGAGAGAGAGGGAAACAAAAAAAAAAAAAAGACAGCCACTCCCTGTTGGGAAGTTTTCTGCTTCTTAGGCCTCTGCACAGGCCGGATATTACTCAGGGACACCTGTCCACAAACTTTCTGTTACTTCTCAACAATATAACAGCAGCACACTCATCACTCTTAATAAAGTAATTCTAACATGTGCCGTCTTGTCCAGCAGTCGTATCAAGGCACGCATCAGTTTTATTTTTCTGTCTTGCTCAACACCAGCTGCCTCAGGAAGGACCTGGGAAGCCTGTTGTGACACAGGCAGCCGAGATGCCTGACAATGGGGAAAATTACAGTCTGGCAAGCCTCAAATACCATAGCCCTTGGATACGAAGCTTCAACGAGTTTTATTCTATTCATCATTTGAGGGAAAAGGAAGAGCTACACTTGAAGTTACAGATAGCAAAAAACTAGGTGAAAGTCTTTTTGGGAAATAGTCAAAACATTTTGAAGACACAGTGTTATGAGCTTCAGGATATATCACATTCCTCTCTGAAGTTACATTCTTTTGAACATAAACAGGTGAATATGCAGGGTGGTGGCAAGTGATAAGAGCCAGTCACTGTTAAAATCAATAGCAGCAGAAACAAATGTACACTGACGACTCTTCACAAAGAACAGTTACTGTAACTCCAACTAAGTCAAACAGGTCTTGTCCATCTTCAGGTACATATTATCCCTGCAGTCTGCACGTATTTGCACAGCCACGGTAGTCTGACACAGATAAACACGACTCTGATTACAAACCATTTTGTGCCAACTTGCACAATCTCGTTTGCAGTGACATCCCTGTAACAATTTCCACTGCAGCAAAGTGGGAAAAATAACGTATATAGCCACAGTGGGCCATGAAGCCATTTCAGCTTCATCACTTTGTTTTCACAGGTGGTTTTTGCAGCCTCAAAAGCTCGCTCCTTTCTGTCACTGTTTGCAGACGGGGACTGACTGCTCGGGGTTAGATTGGCGCTGGGGAAAGAGGGCAGGAGAACTCCACTCAACAAGTCTCTGTTGACTAATTTGTCCAAAGTAAGACAGTGGGTGAAAGGATAAAACCAGCAGGCCTGGACCTGCTGTCACTTGATATGTCACAGAGGGACAGTCTTAACAAAAAAAGCCTGGATCCAATGGAGTATTGAATGTTGTTCTCTGCATAGGTAAACCACAGTAAGAGTGTTTAATAAATCATTATCACTAGCCCTAAAAGGAAGTTTTCCAGTACAAGTAGTATTTAACAAAATGCACAATTTCATCAGTGTTTACAGAGAGGACGAGCCTAATGATTAAGGAAGGAAGCTACCCTGACTAATGCAATGACAGCTGTTGGGAGTGTTTGTGTGAGCATGTGAGGGTTTCGACACAAAACAATGCATCATATCCTTTTATGTGACATCTTGTAGCAATAATTATAACTGTCAGAGGTGACGCATTATCTTAAACACCAATTGAAATACTTCCAATGGATCATAGAGTGCAATAGTTTGTGCTAGCATCAACTGCAACAGCTCAGAAGTGAAGTTACATTGCAATAACATTACAGAAACCTACTTATACTTAACTATAACATACCTGCAGTTACTTACGCAGGTCCCAACATATATTGAGATATTGTGTTTCATCAGTACAGTATGTGTTCCCTTTGTTTTGGAAAGTTAATGCTAACGTGAACCTGAGCACGTCGGGAGTCAATGTTCCGTCTGCACGAGAGTCCCCTCGACGACAATAAAAAGGTAAATAAAACAAAATGTGACAACACTTGCCTTCTTCAGACGACAGCCTGGATTTAAACTCTCATCCTCCACCGAAACTCAGAGGGAGGCAGACACAGATCAGTCCTGTCCGGGCAGTAATGCAGAGGAGAGGCACGGTGAGCTGCTGCTGCTGCCAGCTCCACTGCCTACAAACTTAAAAAGCACTCTCGCTTCTGATTGGTCGAAACTCAGCGCCGTGACGCGTTCAGGCGCTCCTCGGAAACGCCCACTTTTCTTTTTGACGTGCAGAGTGTAAATTGTAGCGTATTGATGTTTCGCAGAAGTAAGAAAGTAACACAATTAAAATGAATAGAAAGTTACAGATTACATTTAGCCGAAGAGGTGATACTTTACCCGACTTTACACTGAGTACAGTTTAGGTGCTCATACGAGCGCGAGCATTTCTTGTTTCTGCTATAGTTTACGACAGGTCTGAAGTCATAAAAATCATAAAGTCAAGTTTATTGTCATGTTATTTGTTTTTCTCATTTGCCTTTGTGTATGTCATTATTCAACACACATGCAAACACAACCTGGATTTAGATTTTCCCGAAACATCCAAAAATATAATGCAAAGCAGGTGATGTGTGCATTCGTTTTGCTCACGATGCAATGGCTCGTAATGGGGTTATGTTGCAGCGCACCCTACTGCTCACACTTACACAATGTATGCACTCTTTGTCTTGTAATGTTGCGAGTGTGCACTTTTGTTTTTAAATTAAACTATCTTTTTTTTTTTGGTAATATCATAAACCAGGCTTATTTGCCATGTTATCTGTCTCTGTTGTCTGTATGTGTGTGTGTATCTGTCACTGTTCACCACACATGCAAAAAGACATGTTGGTGATTTTCCTACACATTCAGAAATATAATGCAAAACAGTGTAGACAGTGTAGTTGTTCACAATGCAAAACTCCCTATGATTTTATGCTGCACTATGCTACTGTTCATACTCACAAAATACATCTGTGCTTTGTAGTACACTGTCTTACCAGGCAGTAGTAAAATGAGCTGTCGTAATGTTTCATGTACCTCTTTGTTTTGTAGCGTATTGTCCTATTAGGTAAGATCATAAAGCCTGGTTTATGGGCATGTTATGTGCTTCTGTTCTTTGTCTTTATGTGTACCACTGTCCATTGTGCAAATACACAGGTTGTTTGTGATTATCCTACACATAAAAAAATATAACACAAAGCAGGTGATCTGTGTCTACAGTTCCTTTGTAGCTGTTCACAATCTGACATGGTCTAAACCGAATGAAAAATAACTATTTAAATCCTGTAATTTGACTTTATTCACCCGTAAGTTATACAAGCTTCATGGAAATGGTTATTACATGATGTGAGGACATGAGTTAGCCCTTCTCTTGTCTGAAGGTTTGTAGGGGTTAAACCTAAAGAAAAACACTTTCTGATTTTTTTATACATACATTTTTTCAGACAATTTCCGGATGAGATTTAACACGATCGCATTTACGTCTGACATTACATATCAGCTGCCGGCACACAGAAAATGGATTGTTTGGGCATGTAATAAATTGTCTGCATGTGTGTGGGTGAGCATGATTAATGAGTTTGTTTCCTAATCAAATTTTTGAAGCGGTCACACGAAAATTAAGTGTCACGTCACCAGAGGTTATGTAAATTGCCCATTGAAATACCCAGAGACTAATACACATTGTCATGGATCCGCACTCACACACACACACACACACACACACACACACAGAATCTGGTATTAGGATGAACAGGGTGCATCCTGTAAACTGCATGAATTAGTTTACTCAATTGTCCATCATGTCAGAATCAATATTTTACAAATAAATAAATATAAATGAATGAATAACTGACATTCAAATAACAAATGTATTTACAAATACAATTTTATCTTTTATTCTTTTCTTTATTTGTGAGGGTGTGTGTTTGTAGTTTGTCTTTTTAATCCTTATGCAGTTTGACGTCCTCCCAGTCCTCCCAGTCCTCCCAGCCACTCTGGTCCTTCTTTCCATCTTTTTCACCGCTCTGTCATCTTTCAGCGGCACATTAGCTGGGTATCACCAAGCCCACCTGTAAAACATACGGCCAACACTATGAATTACTGATGACTGGCACCTAACAAGCACATTATCCATCCTCACTTAAGCCCCAAATCTGTCCCAAATCCAAACTGGTCAGCGTCATGAATCAAGATTAGACTGTGAAGTTTAGTGTCACAGCACACCGGCAGCAGAGCGACAGTGTAGAGGACCTTTAACTGCACAAAATGGAAGAAATGTATCATGACAGGTGGAAATATTACTACACTGAGTACCTTGTCTGGGCTCATATTGGGACACATCCAGTTAAACAAGTAGTAATGAACACTCCTGTCACTGATGTTGAACTTGAGCTTCTCCAGGAAACTCTGGTTATCCATCACGTCCAGAGCACAGAAGACGTCGAAACCTTTCTGTTAGTGAGGGAAAACAACATTTATATTCAAAAATAAATGATTACATCATTTTTATGTCAACAATTTTATTCATGCTTATCAAATTTTGTTGAACTGTAAAATGTATGTAGCTTTGAGAAAATGTAATCTAAAATGTAATTGCAGATTTTCAGATGATATTGTGTAAATATTATTAGTTTCAGTGGATTCATTTAATTGATTTTAACCTATATTGTTTGAACATAATGAATAGATGTATGTCTATTTGAGCAGTTGTTAAAATAATGACCTTTTTTAAATTCATTTTAAATGTATTTTTTTTTGCTGTCAAACTCACAGATTTAGCCAGGACCAGTGTGTCCTCCATGAGGTCTCCCAGCTCTGTGGCAGTAGAGGCGATGTACAGGAGGTGAGCTGCTCTGAGGCCGGTGTGGACCGGGTGATTCAACACTCTGGAGGAGACGCTGTAGAAACTCACCACATCTGTCAGCGAGCCGTCATCACTCTGTATGACGGGAGAAGGTAAATCAATTTTTTAAAACACCGCAGCATTATATCCGTATAAATCTTTTACAAAAGGAAGGAAGGAAGGAGTGTGAATCACAGATACAGTTAAGGTCAAACCTCCACCACGTATGTGTCAATCACGTTCTCCCTCGGCAGCAACCAATGCTCGACTTCTTGCAGAGTCAAAAGGGGGCTCAGGTGAAACTTGCAGAGGTTTTTCTGCAGTAGCGAGTGTATTCCCAGAGCATCCTCTTTGGTCATAGGGCGCAGACCTTGTAGCCTCGTCATCTTAGGAAAGAAATGAGGAATCACATAGCAGGACACAAAAACAGAAAGTCCTATAAGGATGCTGGTAACACTAATTTTTAATGTAGAAGTCATTTTTGCTGTCCAACATCCAGCTGAGAAGACTGTGATTGACTGTAATCAGGCCTGTCTCACTGCAGAGGCAGTAATCATGTCTTGTCTCTAGATGGCAGCACAGACTAACCTCGGGCAAGCGGTTGAACCTGAGAGCCCTCTGGAGGTTCATGCTCTGCCTCAGACCCGGGTAGTTGACCTCCATCAGCTTACGGGGATTCAAAGGGCGATGCCAGAGTCTAAAAGGATTAGTTTGTTTACTTGGCACATACAGCAAAGGTGGATGTTGCTTTGATTAAGAAAGAAAAACTAGCTTATTTATAGAGCTTATTGTAATGTAAAACTATTAAAACTAGCACATGTACATATAAAACAAAGATTGTGTGTTTTATATTTAGGAAAGCAGAGACTGCCAGATCAAAATTCAGTTTCATTCTCTTTTGTAATGCGCTAAGACTGATAATAGTGGCTCTCTGCTTTGCTTTTAAATTTGATGTGACTCAACCATGTGTGCTACCTGCAGGAGCTTAGTGGAGTGGGCAGTACAATGCCAGCTGTGTATACAGCCTGGCAGAGGCCCTGCTGGTTGACCCGTCTGGTGAGCTCTCGGATCAGAACTGGAGTCATCCGCTTTAGGCGCAGCTTCTTATGAACACATAGGAGTTTGACCTGCACCACCCGCTTCTCCCTGCACAACACACATCAGGACCTCAGCTTTGAGACATTTGGATGAAAATTTACAGCGGTTGTGTGTTCTGAATACTAATATTACTCATTAGATTGCACACAAACACACTTCTTAGCCTATATTTATGAGCTACTCACGTCTCATATATGCGAACATCTGCAGGAACGGCAGCAATGAAGCCGACTAACTTCTTATTGCCGTCTACTCTCACGCCACAGTGCCACTGGGGCAGCCAGTTAGGAGGTTGTAGTGCCCTTAAGTGGAAGACAATGACACTTTGTGCTGTATGACTCTGAATAAATGCAGGGGTCATTCAATGAACTCTAGTTAATCACATTACACAAAAAAAAAAAACCACAGAAGAAGAATTGAGCATGACATGACAAGGCCTAATGAATGCAGCAGTTTTCCTTAACCTCAGATCAAAAGATCTGTACCAGCTCCTGAAAGGTAAAGTTAATTATTCATTTCAAACTCACATGAAAAATGGCAGTGATGAAAAGATTTGAGTAGCAGAGGTGTTACTGGTACGAGGTGGTGGGTCAGATCGGAAAGTTGGGTGAAGGTGTTTTAAAGATACACAGTCAGTGGTAACACCCAACAGCAGTGGTGTGTGATGACACTGAGCAGCTTCCAGGTGGGGATGTGTAAAACTCATAGATTATTTATAGAAACAGACAAAGCAACCGAGCAGCAAAAAAGTGCAATACTCCCAATGGCCACTAGATGCTGACTCTAAAAAACTCCAATTGACTTCAATTAAAAAAAATGTCATTTTCAATCACGAGATACTCAATATACTTTTTTTCATGAGTTATTCTAATGTCAGTAACTAAAGTCATGTCTTCTTGTTAGTGATCAGGTGGCCCATCTGAAAATAAAATCATCATTAAGTAGATATTAGTCTTCAAAAAGAGGAATATTTAAGGGTGTTGATCATCAGGCCCTGAACTCCAATCTCATACACATCAGGCAGTTCAAAGGGTTAGATCCACCTCCTCCCTTTACATCCAAATATGGTCATTTTTGGTTCCAAACAACCAACATGGCGACACTCAAATGCTCCTGGCTTTAAAATGCGAGTCCATAAACCAGCATGACATCACATCAGCTTCATCCATTCTCTGGTATGAACATTAGCAAGGACTAGTCTCAAACAGAGCATCCACTTCTGCACTAACTGAATAAAGCGTTTTTTAAAATACAAACAAAAGTCACTAAATGCTTGGAAGTTACCATCGCAGATACTCCAGAGAGAAGTCAAATCTGATTGTGTTGTCATCCTCTTCCATGTAGTTTTCATTTAGGAGGCTGCATAGTTCTGTCAACTGAAATTATACAGTAAGACAGAAGTTCCTTTATTCTGAAATATGTGGTGTATTTTCTAACAATACAGTTCATAACTTACCACTGGAGTGCTGCTGAGATCCAGAGTATCCCAGAAGAAACCCTGAGGTAGCGAGTAGGGCTCCTTTCGGGGGCTGATTTCAGACTCTACTATTGGGCCATGAGTTGTAATACTGTCATCTGAGGACACACAAGAGGTTCACACAACTTTACTCTCAGTATTTAAACAGTGTTTGACACACACACACTTCACATTATGACTTTTCATTCACTTTGTTTTTTACGGGCAACACTAACTGACCATTTCAAGACTTCTTCCCATTTTATGTAACAGCATTACTTCCAGAGGAATTTAACATCAAAGCCTATAGACTGAGAAGACTATTATGTTGATATTATTAAAATGTGCATAAAATTAGTATTCAGTGTCACACATGCTGTAAGCTGTGAAATGAAGGGATCAAGTTTGTCTTTAAGGTCGTACACATTCTTCGTCTGAGGTTTTAGGATTCACACCTGCTGCTGCTGCTGCTGCTGCTGTATTTGATCATTTACTGTAAATAGTAGGAATGTGCCAGTGATGATGCAAGAAAGGCTGTTTTATTCAAGCAAGATGCTTTTTGTTCTGATTATAAATTTTAACTACACTGTGAAAAATTGTAATGTTTTCAGTTTCATTCGAGATTTTTTTCTTGAATTTTCATACAACACACACAAAAAACAGTAAAATTACAAAATGGATGGTAAATTTACATGTTTAATGTAAAATATATTAAGCAACCTGAATAACCATAAAGCTTCTATTTTTTGTAGATAAATTTCACATAAACCCACTGGTAAAATACATTCACAGATTTATTATTATTCACAAAACTACCATCATTTTGATGGATAAATCTTTTATATTTACTTTGAAAAATTGGACACACAAGTGACAATTTAAATGGGCTTAGTAATTTTACATGAATTTGTTTGTTAGTTGTGTAATTATGGAAGTTTACACAATATATTAATTAAAATTATGCTACAAACTGCATTGTAATGATGGATGTGTAAAAGTTTTCTCAAGAAACAAATGCTTTCTTCCTTTTTTCTTTTTAATTAAATTTAGAGTACTGCTGGATGATAGATAGACGGATTGATTGATTGATTGATTGATTGATTGATTGATTTTTTTCAGCTACTGAACAGCTGAGCAATAATCCAGTCCAATGAGCATAATGTCTTATTCCTGCTTTGTTTCCTTTCTGTTTTGTGAATTTTTTGTTTGTTTGTTTGTTTTGTGAGGATTTATATCAATTTGTTTAAATGTAATAACGTGTAAGATTACACAGCACTATTGTACTGTTGTTAGTATTGCTGATGTGATCTGGAAATATGATCCATTTAATGTTTGTATTCTTGTTTGTTTGTATTTTGGACCCCAGGAAGACTAGCTGGTGCTATAGGCATCAGCTAATGGGGATCCTTTTTAATAAATAAATAAATGTAGTAAAAATTCAAAGTACAAACATTAAAAACTTACTAGGGTGACACAAAAAAGTATAAACACTTGTTTCATTGTTGCCCTTATAATGAACTACTGGTGACAAAAGAGGGAAATACAAACCAACCACCAAAAACCTGGATGAGTAAAAGATGAGTAGTTGTTACCCAGTCTGGGGACAGGCTGAGTCTCCCAGAAGCGGTAGGTGTGTTTCTTGGCCTGCTGCAGGGTTCTGGGCTGAATCGAGCCGAGTGAGAAGAGGTGAAGGGCTCTCTGGATCTCCTGCTGCTTCTCCTCTGGCAGAGCGTCCAGCTGGTACATTGGGGGACACAGAAAGGACACCATGATACCTCAAGGACACTGAAGTTTTACTGTCACACAGCAACATGAAGAGATGATTTCAAAAGAAAAAACACACCTGCTTTATGTGTGATACACTAACAAAACATCCAAGTTTTATATCTAAAATATAAAAGTTTGAGTGCACACAAAAGTACACTCTCACAAAGACACAAACCATGGCAAAAGGATCTCTGGGTCCCTCGGGTCTCCAGGCATCTTCCTTCTTTTGCTTCTTTTTGCTCTTTTTCAAACTGCCGCTCTCATCATCTGTCAGCTTCTTATCACTGGAAGACATGTTTATGCACCGACGTCCCTGTAAGTTCAGTTGTGTATATTCAGATATTCAGTCAATTCCACCCAAAAACAGAGCGAGCTGGTGTACTTACATCAACTTTGAATCAGTCATTGTAAATAAGCCTTGAAACTGCAGGTCGACTGGGGTGTTTTCTGACACATTTGCGGTTTTTCAGCTCTTATCTCGGCAAGCAGCGAGGGGAGGAGTGCGAGCGGCTCAGCCACCCAACCCTACCCCCACCCAGCCCATAGATAACTGAGAACAATCTAACAATTAAATATAACTTCTCACGGTCTTCATATGTCAGACAGCTGCTGTTGTACAGAGCCGTCTGGCTTACAGCAGCTTGATCCAGGTATCGGATTTAATTGGTTGTGGTTGTCTAATTGCAGCGTTCCCATACAGTCCTCTATTTAAAATTCACCACTTTTTCCAGAACTTTCTATCTCCTGTGGATTTGATGGTCATTCTGGGTTTCAATATAATGTCAGTTAACTCTGAAGACTATTTAGTACAAAGCCTAAATTTTAATCTTTTGATTCAATTTTATTTTTAGGATTATATACCTCGCAATGGCTAAGAAAAACTAAACTATAAAGTAAAAACATATACAAAGTGCCCTTCTCATACTCTACCTATGCCTCTTCATGAAATATACTGAGATGTGTCGTCTTTTTCTTAGGCATAACCTCCCTCCGCAACAATTCTTTCAGGAAACATTTTGAAGCAATATTTATACAAAATAGAATTACTGCTCATAATGTTTTTCCACTGAGGAAATGTAAGAAGTCTATCTTATCATGCTTCAAAAGTATCATTAAAGTTCTTATAGGAGATATATTACACTGGTTTTCAGGGAAGTTTAAATAAGTGTTATACGCCCCAAGATCATGTCTGTGAAGTTTCTTGGTGAAACTAAAAACTGCGGTCGGGACGCTGTTTTCTGGTGCCTGTCGCTTTAAGAAGCTCCCCTCCGTCGCGCTGCACTGACGTACTGACGATGTCGCCGCATAGACGTATCCAGGAAACTAGCGCGACGCGACAAATCGTAAATCCGAAAAATCCACCCTGCTGTGTGGCTGGCAGCCTGTGTAATGAAATGTGTGAGTTTTTAAAACTCAAACTGATATTTGGCTGCACTCATGTCGCGACTAAACTGCTCTTGTAACGGAGAAATCTAAGAAGGTGGATCCTACGCGTCTGACGGTATTGGAGACCACGTGGGATACTCCGAAGGGATTGGCTAATGCAGCGTCTGTCAGACCCTGTCAGACGTCGTCTGCTCTACAGTCAACGTCACAATACATCAGAACCCAGAGTGGCTCATTTTACCCCAGGCATTTCTCTTCAAGCAGGTCACACAACAATCAGGTGGTTTTAAAATCTCACAGTCAGTGGACTTGGCAGCAGCCAAATCCCAAACAGTAAATATAAAAGACTTAAAAAGTGGATTTTCCATAATATTCCCTTAAAGTAACATTAAATCGTGAGATGCTTGCTTAAAAATCAGACTTTTATATAATCCGCTGTACACTCACTGGATTTAAGCCTAGAGATCAAGTGCAATTTAGATAAATATTTTTTTGCTGATGACTAAGTCACTATAGTCCAGAAAAAACTAGAGTTATGTTCTTTTTTATTGTATTTGAAATTTTTTATAAGAGAGCAGGGGGGTGTCTGGATTTATGGCAGCTGATGAATTACATTCAAACAAGTCATTTAGTTGGACCGCACCCTCCAACAGTTCCCACTTTCTCCCTGCTGATCCTTCATGCCACTTTCTTTTTAATAGCTGTGACATGTCTCACTGTTACATGAATGTTCTCCTGTGTGTGCCCCAGGAGAGGAGATCGGTCCCTGTGGAGCTGGATTCATCTGGTGAGCATCCTCATGAGAACTGAGCTCAATTCATCTGTACAACCATTTGTGCTATAAATGGTCCACTCTGCTTTGATCTGAGTGTTTTCAGATGAAATATACATATAAAATAGATGCAACCTGCATCTTTATGAAAAAAAAAACAAAAAAAAACATATTTTTAAAGTGTAGCCTGGAGCTATTTTTGTCCATACTTCATGTATCTACTGTGTTATTATCCTGCCAATCAAAGCAAGATGCCAGCATGAGGCGGGAGCTGCTAACACCTGTCGTCATTCAGGGTGAGGTGATGCAAAGTTCATCAGCACGGAGGCAGAGGCGGTAGAGAGGGCAGAGGAAATCTCTCGGGGATCAGGTGCTTCAACATAATGCGACATCCTGCGATTACCAGTGGCGATTGCACTTTTCTGTCCAGTGCTGTGTTGCAGAAGAAGTAGCACCAAGTCTCGATGACCAGACGGGTGACACAGCCGGCTCAGCTGCACACCCTGGAGGCAGCAGCGGGGCAGAGGAAGGAGACTAAATGATATTTCCACCCAAACAACACACAGGGCATCTCTGGTGGCCTGACACAGCCTCGAGTTCATACATTTCTTTCTGTTTATCTCTATATCTCGCAATCGATTTTTGTTTTGCTTTGCTTTAGTTGTGTCCTGTTTCTGTTTTAAGTTAGCAAAAAGTTTCAGTTTTCCCCAAAAGTCATTAAATTTTAATGTTATAGCTGAGCCTCTAAAGTTACTGAAGGAGTCTGAAGGGGCTCTTCATCAAGTGGAAAATAATTTATCCACTTTGTCAAGAAGTATTATGATTGGAGTTTACCTCTGGGGACTATTGTCAAATTGAGAGCATAAATGGAGATATTTGTCTACTATTTATGTACCTGTACTCTTCTTTTTCAATGCAAAATAATGTGAATCATACAATACATTGATAAGTTTCTGGCAGCTGGTTTCCAAAAAAATATATATATATATATCATAAATTCATAAAAATACAATACTTTTCCACAATGACACTACAATTTGTAGCTTTCATTCCACATGATATTTAATAATTTCTGGCTTTTTAATATTTCATGAAACATAATTGCACAATGAAACTGGTATAAAACAGATTTATTAAACGGTTTTATTGTGAAATTCTCCATTATTACACAAGATATCTGTGAAAAAGCAAAAAATCTATGTAGATTTACAAAACCAATGGTTAATTTTACAGTAAACTGTCACATCCATAACTATATCATTTTGAAAAATATATATTTTATAGTTTTAGTTTGTCAATATGATCTGATAAGTTACGATATGATATTGTTATTTGAAGTCATTATATTTGCCATTATCAAGAGGAAGGAGTAATAAGCTAATGAGGAGACCAAACTGAGATTCATACATTATGTGACAAACTTGTTAAAAAAAAAAACCCTGAAAATTCGAGGTTTTGCATCAACTGGCTTAGTTTTTCCAAGTTGTCAGATTATTATTTATTAAGAATAAACAAAGCAGATGTGAGTATTTATATATATCTGTAGTTAATGTATGAATCTTGATCCCTAAAATAAAAATAAATGATTTATATTCACTCCCAGGCCTCTAGGTGGCGCAAAAACACCTACAGCCCATTAAAGTCATCCCACAGCAAACTGCAGTGTGGCAATTTGTTGCTCGGTGCTCAGGGGATGTGAGGATAACCAGGCAAAGGTATGTTTGCTGTGTGTCTGGTGTGTGTAGGCAGGAGTGTGCAAGCATGTGTGTATGTGTAATTGTGTGTGACATTGTTAGTGTGGGCGCCTGCAGCACACACACACACACACACACACACACACACATGCACACGCACACAGTCAGAACCATTACTAATCTGTAAATAGATCTGTATTGCTGTGATCTCTCTGCTGAACAAGATCCTCCTCGCTTTGCCTCGCTCTCTCTTCTCCCTCCACATCTCCCTCGTCTGTCTCAGTGTCTGTAACTCTGTTGTTTGCGCGGCTGGATGAATGAGCAACAATCTCCGCATCTCTCTTTCTCTCTGCTGACTCTTGTCTTTCAGCGTCTTTGACTCACTGTCTCTCAGATTTATTTTTCAGCTTGTTGTGTTGTCTGCCCTTGTCTCATTCTCCCTCACACTTATGCATTTCTTTATCTCACCTCAATTCTTCTTGGCAGCCTTGACTGTCAAATGAGCCATCATGATCCCTAAATATATGGCAAATATTTCAAAAAAAAAAAAAAAGTGCACAGCAATGATTATGCCAGTCGACATCTGTTTATCTTTTTTGCATCCAGCCTGAGTAATTACCAAACTGCATCGTGAATGTGGCTCCTTTGTCTATGTAAGGTTAGCACGTCCACTAAGACAATTTGCTTTTTTAATGATTTATTTAACAAAAGTTTAAACAAAAGTAATATTGCTCAGTGGAAAAAGTAATTACACCCCTGGTCTCAAAAGCTACTATTTCAACTTCTTGTGTTATGAATGATTGTCTACTGGTTTTCAACATTGATTTAAAAAGTTTTCATGCTAAATTTCTTCACTTGCAAGATGGTTGAAGGCACTAGCGTAACATCATGGGTATAGGCCCCGGTGCAAATATTTTTTTTGTGCCCCCACCCAGCTCGAAACACAAGCGCACCTCGTGCACGCACACGGACACACATGGACACACACGCACACATACGCACAGCCACTCAAGAGAGGCTAGGCTAACGCTAAACGTGATGCTACGTTTTCTCGTCAATTTTCATCCACCTGCTTTTTTTTCTTGCTGAAATGAGAAACAGCTCACCTCACACCATCGCGACTCATCATGACTGACAGGTTTCAATGTGATTGGACAAATGATCTT
>OOFC01033180.1:0-43473 GCA_900323345.1 Pseudochromis fuscus | reverse complement strand
GTTGTTATGCGGACGGATGATTGTGCTTGGAAACAGAAGAGGTCCGGGTTAATACGGCTCAGCTCCACGTCGGAGAGGCGGCTGGCAGGGGTCAGAGGTCGGCTGTTGAGAAAGCACAAAGCTACCGCCGGACTTCTCTCTCTGTTTATGTGTGGGCAGCGCGGAGGTCAGGCTGGTAGGGAGAGTGAGTCACCGCAACCACACAGGCCTACACACACACACACACAGCAACACCCACACAGAATTCCTTTGCTGGCTCCGCCCCCTCGGTGAAGACTTTCCCCTGGGGCCCTCGTGGAAAACTACCAGTACATGCTACACACACACATCTGTGTTAACACTGGGCAGGAAAAAGAGCCTTTGATGATATTCATAAAATCTGATGAAAACCAACATGTCGGTGTTGAAACTCCGTCCACACGTGACCACATGAATATTTACAGTGGGGAAATGGACACAGAGCCTCTTTCATGGTGCGAGCTGCAGGCAGAAAGAAAAAGTCCCATCTGAAGCAACACCACCTCCCAACGGACTAATCCTCCACTGACCCAACTACAGCTGCTTATTACTTTGCTCCATTAATTACTCATTTCCCTCTCCACGCACGGTTTGACACTTCAGCAGAACAAACTGGGGCTCAAGGTCAAATCAAACTCATAAAGACACATCTGACTTTCTAAAATCTACATTAAATATCGTGTGTATCACTTGGATATGTTTATATTTCAGTGTTTTCTTCATGTGTACTTCTTAGTGGATTACTGCAGATTATTGGAATTTCCCAACTTCAGATCAATAAAGAATATAAGGCCTGCAGGACCTACTATAACAATAATAACATTTATTTATTAAGGCACTTTACAGTAAAAAAATAGAGAAGTCGTAAAAGCAAACATTCAAACGGTGAAGAGACGAACTGAAGGACCAACACTCTGACACAATTATTGTCCAAGTCCACAGGACGTGCATGAGGGTCCAAAATCTGACTGAGAATACTGGTAAAATATGCTATATATGCTATAATATTTTTACATTTTTAATCAAAGACTACCCGCTAGTTAGCTTAATTTCAAAATCAGCTTCGAAAATTATATTTACCAGCAAAAATATTGAAGATTTTAATCATTTTAAACCAGCTTTGATTCAAAATATCAGTTATATACATGTGAATATATTGTGTTTCCATGGAGACAAACAAACGTGAGCTGTCATTTGTTTACAATACACATGCATTTAGCTTTCAGAGCACATGTATTCACTGTACTGTACAAGTGGACAGGTTCAGCAGAATTTAACAGCACAGGAAAAATCTTCCAGTGAAGCTTTTAAGTCGTATTGACACCAAATAAGATTTAATCAAATAGAAATACCCTCACTCACAGGGGCCACATTAACAGATGCATGTCGATTGATCAAACTATATTTAGATTTAATACTTTTAGCTCTGCTGCTCCTGAAGGATTGTTGCTGCTATATGTTTTACAGCAAACATCCAGATGTGTTGACATGTGGCCCCTGTGAGCTCCACCGCAGCGCAGCTTACGTGGGGATTACACAGAATAATAGTTTTTATTGTACAAAATACATACATCACATTGTCCTGAATCATTCCCGCGACCTTCATCATCAAATTATGTAATGACAGGGACAATGAGGAAGTGCATCATCAATCTATCTTTCTGAATAAATGTTTAGGAAATTATTTTTCAGTCTGTCTGCCGTTCCCCCATGAATAATATGCAACCTTTTAATAAAAATTAAAATGATTTGTACAGATAATACGACAGAGAAGTGACTCAAGCTGCAGGATATCAACAGAGGAGAAGCTTTAACATCTGTTGGACGTTTATTCTGAGAAAAATCATCCAGATAAAAGGAAATTACAATTTTCTGTTATTCTGGTGGCAGCAGTGAGAGAATTTTATTTTACGTGGTGCTGAAGAATATGTAATAAAATGCAGATAAAAATTAAAATATTGAATGATAAGAGACTATTAAAAACAAGAGCGAGCAAACTATAAAAATAAAAAGCAATAATGGTTAAATTAATAAGATTTAAAATTAAATATAATGTCATTTGAAGCTGAATTTAATTTTTTTGGTCATTTTGTGAAAAATACTCTGCCCGAATCAGTCAAAAATGGCACAAATTGAACAATATTGGTTAAAAACAAAGCTACATGATGATGAATTGTTGTTGTATTCACATTATTTTTTCTTTTTTTGTAAAATATCAGGGCTGAGGTTCAGGTGATGCTGACAAGTCCTCACAGTGTTTGTTTCTGCCGACACCGTCTGTGCTCTTTCATTCACAAAGACTGAGAAATAACTCACTCTGATCAAAGACACTGTAAACCTCCAGTGAGGAAACAGTGTTTGACAGTTGGTCTCTGTGTGCTAAATAAACACAACGCGGCGCAGATCGTGCAACATCAACAAAGACGCTGCCTGAAAACAGTGGAGAACATTTCCAAACAGTGTTGACGTCTGTTGTGTTGGATGTGACAGTGTGCGACTTCTCTGCACTTCAGACACACAACGTATTCAGCAATCCAGATCAGTGGCAATGTCCTTACTTCCCCCTACACACACACACACACACACACACACACACACACACACACACACGTCTTGTTGACTGATCAAAAATCCCAAACTCACACTTTCCTGAGTCTGACATTTTACGCAGGGTCCAGTGTTGCCTAGCAACAAGGTCTCACGTATGTGCAAGTGTCAAGTTGGAGTGTCTGCACCGCTGTCAAGGTGGTGGTGGATGTGTGTGTGTGTGTGTGGTAATTACAATCCCACAGAGCCAGCAGCAGTGATGGAGAGCTCACAGCTGCAAACTCTGAATAACCCACAAACTGGATTTAAAGTATCTGATGTTGTGCTCTGACCTCTGCACAAAGCAACATTGTCACAAAGCAACATTCTTGTTCATTTCGAGACAGACACATAAAAGCCGAGGACTGTCCCGACCTTCCTCCTCATCATCAGCGTCTCTCTCCGGGTCGCTTTGTCCCAGAAACAACTTGCTGCTAACTTTTGATGTCAGAGGCAACACTGGGGACAAACAGTCTCTTCTGAACACTTTGAAACAGAGGGAGGAAAATCTCCAAAAACAATTACATAACCAGCAAGTGTTGATGTTGCAGATTGAGATGGCAACTGTCGCAGCCAGATTTTATCTGCACAGCTAATTAAACTAATCTTCCAGATTACTTTGGATGGTTTTAGGCTGAGTTGCTCTGAAATGTGAAAATTAAAAAAAGGGAAAAGCAGCAACTACAAGATATGTGAGAAATGTAACATGAGATTTAATTTGAAGTATTCCCCTGTTTATTATTGGCTGTGTGACCTTTGACCTTGAGCGTACACCTCCGTAAATGCAAGGCAATGATTTTCTTTTCATTTCTTTGCAAGTGTGTGCTTTTGTTCGTCTCTCTCTATTTGACACTGTATTGATTTTAAACACCAGACTCTCTTTGTTTTGTTATTATTGCTCTACTTAATGCAGTTTGAGATGTCCCACATGGTCCAGGAGTTCATTCATTACGACCTCTAGATGCTATCTGCAAATATTTAAAAAAAAAATAAATGCAAAGATGGACGGACCTGCTGCCTAGTTACAGTTGCTAAGCTGCACTATGAGTCGATTTCTGTGCAACTTTTACAAGCCGCATATTTCAAGCGTTCAACTTTCTCAGGAGTAACCGACATGGATTAAATTCATTTTAATCCAGTAAATATAAATGAAAAGTCCAGCTGTGAAAGACGGGGTAGAGTCACATGCTGAGGCCCATGCTTCTCCTTTCCCCTGATGTCTGGTAAAGAGTGCAAGGAGGAGAGGATTTGTGCTGAAGGGGCCCTCGGGGGCCGATCTTAACAAGGGAAGAGCAGATGGATTCCTTGAACACACACACACACACACACACACACACACACACACACACACACATAGAGGAATAGAAGTGGATTTGCAAGGATGGGAGCCTCCAGGGGCCAATATGACGCTGGATGCAAAGTAAAATTATTCCAGATCCCTTCTGTGCTCCTGCTGCACAGAAGAAAAAAATTCAGATTGAGGCTCCACTTACTGCCCTGCTGGATGGTTTTTACCGGCCACACACATGAAACAGCACGGATTTAAAAAAGAAATGAATAAAAGAGAGAGAGAAATGCATGCACACACATACTGAGGAGCATGGATTTCTCTCCGGGGCCCGAGGGACTGATCTCAGCCTCTTAATGATGACGGGGCCGGAGAGATGGATTTACTGTGAGAGAGGGCAGCGCCGATGGACGTTTTCAACACACACACACACACACACACACACACACACGTCAGCAGAATTGGACGATGGTTAAAAATAAAATCAATAACCCTCTCACTGAGGCGGAGGAAGTCTCGCTCTCTCTCCTGTTGCTATTATACTCTCATTCATCACCATTAATACACACACACACACACACACCAGTCTTTGCATAGCGACACAGAGAGCGACACTGTAACACACTCCCAAAGAGACCGTCCAAAAGAAACAGACACACACTCGCCATCTTAACCCCATTACTTTGTTGCCATGACAACAATCCACACCCCATCTACCGAGCCCCGTGACACACATGCATATATATACACGCGAGGCGGAGACAGTGTGTCTTACAGCGCGTTAGCCGCAGAAGACGGAGTGTGAACAAGTTCATCTCTCCTCCGTGTGTGTGTGTGTGTGTGTGTGGGATTAGCAGCGGCCATATGATAGCGAGATTAGCGAATCCGAGCAAACGAAGAACAAGATCTCATCTGCATCTGCCGTCGCTGTGCGTTCAAACTTGAGTTGTTCACCTCGCTCCTGCTCCATCTGTGCGTGTTCACCTCCACCAGAGTCTGGATTCACGGTGATCTCGTGCTGCTTTGCAAATTAAAGTTCATTCATTCGATCACTGGTTCACATCTTAATGAACAGGAAGTCCCAGGAATGTGGTTTCAGTTTTCATTTACTAACTTCCATATCAATCATCTTACTTTTGAAATTATAGTGCAGAATAAATAAAATAACCACATATTGATTTGTTCTGACCCTGTTGTGACTCAGTGAGTGACAGGGTGTGTGTCTAAAAGATGGATGGAGCCACTGGATCTTCAATTTTCAATCATGAAATGCTCAGTAAATACATTTTTTACTCATTAACTCTTCCTCTCAGTGATCATCTAAAAGTCTTTTATCATTAAGGAGACATCAGGTTTTGTTAGAGCCTGATATGCAACAATGGTGGTTGATGCTGAGCTCAAAATGTAACAACTTCTTACACTTTGGGTTTTGTTACATTTCAGGCTCAGAACTTTTGTTACATTATCGACCAGTTAATACATTTTGGGTTTTATTACATTTTTTTTTTTTGTAACAATTCAGGACATTGTTACTTTAGGCATCAAGAAGAGGAAGATAAAGGGGCGGGGTTACTTTGATTGACAGGTATCCAGTGGTTTACTCACACACATCCTCATCCCTCCCTTTGTATCCACACATGGTCACTTCCTGTCCAAAAAACCAACCAGGAAGCGACGTCACGGTGACGATGTCGTTTCAATGATAAGCTGAAGTTCATTTTTAAACATAAAGTGCAAATTAAAGCAGATGATTTGCAAATAATTCAAACCATGAAACTGAAAAATGTTTTGTGAACAGTTGCCGCTGCAGGGTTCAAACAACAAAACACCGATTAACTCGATTATTTCCTGATAAAACATCTAACAATCATATCAACAGATTTGCATCCATCCTCTTGAATCCAGCGTGGAAGTAAAGATGTGAAGATGACGAGACAAGAATCTGGATTTGTATTTATCAAGCTAAATAAATAGTTTTGATTTTACGTGTTCATTTTAATCTTTCACCAGCGTTGAATATGAAAGAGAGGAGGGGGGGGAAAGCGACTATATTGGTGGATTACAGCCTGCTGCAGGTCAGCTGTTTTCAGCAAAAGCCTAAAAAAAAAAACTCGTTCAATCTGATCATGGCGGGATTTGCAGGGAGCTTTTTACATTTTTAAGCTGCATATTTTTGTTTGGTTACTTGAGGGGAAGCGACTGCACTTAACATCTGACTCTGAGGCGTGTTTAATGAGGCGTGTGTTTCATTTATACCCCGTCACAGCATCAGTGTGGATGATAAATGAACGTCTTGTGACATTATGTATTGATTTTATTTACCCCCCTCCTCCTCTTCCTCCTCCTCCTCCTCCTCCTCCCTGCTGTCTCTCCAGCTCTCCTCCCATCTGTTTATCTGCCTGTCACTCTTTCACACACTCTTGTGAATGAAGCGATGACACACACACACAGCAACAGCATGTTGTACAGTGTGGGCAGCTGACATTTCACTGCGAGCAATCTGCCAGTCAGGAGTTGCATGCGAACACACAAAAATCACACACACACATGCAAATCTTATCAGTGTGTGTGTTTTTTTTCTCCCCTCTTTTACTCCATCGAGCACACGTGTTGTTACATTACATAACACTTCATTCCCCGCTCTGACTTTATGCCATTTAGTTATCCATGTGTGCAGTGAATCACCGTCAGTTTAATATAACGCGCACGTGCGAGGTGTTACGCAACCATCTGATCGCCGCGTAAACTGGCAGCAAAGTGGCGACCGAAATATCACCTCACTCATGTCGCACATAAGATGAACGCACAAAATCGTGACTTGGAAAAGTAATAACTGGGTATAAATGAATTTATGAATCAACAGGTGCAGAATCAAAAATAAAAAAAAAATTAATTGATTTTTTTTGCTTATTGTGTTATCAAAAATAATTTGTCTTTGCACTTAAATTATTACGATACTTTTTTCTCAGCAATTAGATGTGTTTGGTGCAATTTTTGTGTTGTATTTAAATTAAGTAGGTTAAATACGACAATTTAAACAAGCATCCAAGTGTTTTTATTGTGAAAAATCACAAATCCTCATGACTTCCTGTATCGCTGTAACTTTAACCGCTTTTTTAAAATCATTTCCAACACTTTAACCTCAGTTTTTGATTTCAAGTCATGTGGAAACCAGCGTGTGCACATGAATGAGCAGCAAGTCCGACATGAATGAAGCCCACACACACACACACACTTTCTGTGAAAACTTAAAAGAAGAAGGATTTTGCGGCTGTCATTATTTAATCTACTTCTGCTGGTAATGTGGGCTTAAGATATTTAATGGGGCTTAGTGGAAGTTCAATCAGGAAGAGTGCTTCATTCAGGCCGCCTCATGCCTTCATTCATCACCCTGTGGCAGCCACACCTCTCCATTCATGCTCCCAAACATCAGAAAGAACAACAGTCGCCGGGGAAAATCATCTGTGGCTGCACGGCGTTCACTATTATTCACCTCTGATGTAAATGACAGGTGCAGCAGGAGGATGCAGGTCTGTGTTTGATGTCAGGTGCATCGCTGACAGCTGTGGTTTTTAATGTGGGATTGAGATCACAGGACAAGAAGAAGCTCACTCAAATGTTGTTATATAAGCAGAGTTGTGTGTGTGTGTGTGTGTGTGTCTCGTCCCGACAGTGACAAAATGTAGAGTGTGTTTAGAGTCCGAAATTGTCGTAATTGCATTTGGATGTTTTTGTCAGAGAAAGAGTCCAGAAAATTTGCAGCTTTTTTCAACAGGCTAGATGTGTAATTGTGTGTGTGTGTGTGTGTGTGCGCGACAGGTGTGTAGGTAACTATGGCAATCAGACAGCAGAGATATTTTTACCGCATACACACACACTGGAAACACTGACAAGGTGATACTTCCTGTTTTTTTTTTTTGCTGAGTGGACACTTTCAGTTCGATTGCATCAGCACCCCTCCTCAGTGTGTGTGTGTGTGTGTGTGTGTCCCTCAAGTGCCGCTAAGAGCAATAATGAGGACAATGTGTGCCACGTACAGTTACACACACACACACCACGTATGTGTTTGCCCAGAGGGAAGCCAGAGTTTCGCGCCATCATTATCTCCCCTCACCGGAGAGACGGCGTAGTCGCGGGAGAAGTGGGCCAGCTTCATCTTTAATAAAACGGCGAGCGGGGAAAAGTGGAGCAGAGATGGCGAATCAAAGGACTGGAGGAGAAAATGTGATGAATGTGTGAGATGAGAGATTACGACGACCAACTGCAGGTGATAATCTGCCAGCTGTAAGTGAGTGGATCTGGAGTCAGTTCCTCAGCATCATCTCACCAACACAAAACTTCATCTGATGGCACAAATCCCAGATCTGCACCACCAGCAGCAGCAGCAGATAATCGATTGTTCCTCAGCTCCTCAGCATCCGTCCATCCGCCAAATTTAACAGAAATGCTTCCATGCATTTTTAGAGATATCCCTCTGACACTGAAAATACAGCAGTGCATCATTTTTCTGCAGAGACGCACCAAAATGTTGATTTTTCAGGACTTTTGGGGACAACAAATCCACACTGAAGCTCGTGTGTTTCACTGGCTGCACACCTTAACGACTCCTTCCCTCCATCACAAAGCGTGTGGTGGGAGTGTGGGAGGAAACACAAGCTGCAAACTTTAGTAGGAAAAATAAAAAACTGTGGTGTGACTATTTTTAGCTAAAAAAAAAAACAAAACAGCAACAAGTCCGTTTGTAAAGCCTCTGGTCAGCATCCCTTTCAGAAAAAGTAACCGATGAGGGTTCATGCAGAGGACACGTGCACCCAACACACTCACAATAACTCGGTTGCTATGGTAACAGCAGCTCCCGCATCAGGATGTGTGCCTTAAATAACCCTCGTCTACATTGTCTGTGTCGCTGTCTGTCTGCGTGTCACGTCTGGACTGAGCATCGAGAAATTTGATATTTTCGTCAAGCGATAACAGTTTCAGGAAGAAGATGGAGGCTGAAATCGAGGAAATAAATCCATTAGTAAGAGATTTTATTTGCATCTTTTTATACTAAATGACATCACATCTCTCTCTGACTTTCCCCTCCATTATCCCCTCTCTCTCTCTCATTAGATAACCTGGCACTAATTAGGAGACACTGGTTAATTAAGGCCAACTAACCACATGAGCTTCACAATGAGCAGCTGTGCGAGAGTTTGTGAGAACGTGATTGACATGTAGTCGAACAACACGCCGCCCGGGGGTCCAGACAAACCGGCCCCTCCTTCACCACACTCAGACGAGTGTGTTGTAAAGTGTTTCTTATGAGATCTGCTGAGGGAAAATGTCAGAACAGAAGCAAAAACACCACAGAGGAAGTGCGAGCGTCAAAGAGTCAGAGGAGACAGATCAGCTGAAGTGAAGGGTCAGGGTGTACAGCAGATGGTTGCCAGCGGCGACCCTGTGATGCGACGGCATCTACTGCTCTCCTCGCATCTGTCAAAACATCCCTGAGAGAGAGAGAGTGTGTGTGTGATCGTATGTAATTTACATCCACATCTGCTGCTGCTAAAGCCCTTTTTTTTGTGCATTACGTGTCTCTGGTTGAGTGCAGTGTGCTGTAAATCACTCTCATCCCTCTCCAGCTGACTTCCAGAAATACCACTCCACATCATTCACACAAGTGCCATAAAATGTCAATGAACTGTCATCAGTGCACGGTTTATATTTACAGCTGTGCGGTGCAACGTGCATGCAGACGGATGGGAAGATGAACATCACGTCGTTCGCTGTGTAAATCGATGTGTGTTTATATTGTTGAATGGCAGATGTGAAGATGTTTGGATTTGGATTCATGAGGCACAACAAAGGCAGTTTGTAAGAGGAAAACATTGTACTAAATAAAAGACTGAACATATACACACTTTATATTACAAAATGCATTAACTGTATACTGTAGTGGAGGTCATAAGTTACTTATACTGCAGTAAATCTTCAAATACCTCAGCTGCAGAAGGTATCCGGCTTCTATTTAACTCCAGCTTGTATTAGAGGCGGGACTTTGTTTCAAACTTCCTGTTTGATAAGAGTAATTAGTCATATGTTAGTATGAAACCTTGTTTTGACACGAGGCCAGGAACAGATATAAATATTAAAGCTATTACTGTTAACAAAGAATTTCAAAATAAAGGCCCACTATAGAGGTCAGAGACCCTTCATTTCTCAACAAGACTTTTATTGTGAAATAAATGCTGGTTTTCCCCTAGCCTGTATTTGTTGCTATTAAACACAAGTTTTTTTTGGCAGCTACAGGGTGGCTGTGGCAGAGCGGGTCGCCCCTAAGGTTGTAGGTTCGATCCCCAGCTCCTCCTGTCCATGTGTCGAAGTGTCCTTGGCAAGACACTGAACCCAAAGTTGCTCCCAATGGTGGCTATGCATGGCAGCTCTGTGGCCATTGGTGTGTGAGTGTGTGTGAATGAGTTGCCTTGTAAAGTGCTTTGGGACCTAGCTAAGGTCAAGAAAGCGCTATGTAAATGTACTCCATTTACCATTTAGCTACAGATATTAAAAATCAGAAAAGTGACTAAAAGACAGTAAAAACAACTGCATTATTATTATTATACATATTAAAATGCAGGAAATGCAGTTTGTTTGTTTTTTTACTGCATTTTATTCACTTATCTGTAGCTGCTAAGAAAAACTAGTGATCAATAGCAACAGATACAGGCTCGGGGAAAACCAGCATTTATTTCACAATAAAAGCCTTGTTGAGAAATGAACCAAACTGCATTATTATTATTATTATTATTATTATCATCATATACATTAAAATACAGTAAATGCATCATATTTTGCATATAAAGCATGCATATGTAAAAACTTCTGATATCTATGTTTCTGTTTCAACTAAAGACAATAACACAAACTCAAGGTGAACAGAGGAGCTGTGTCCAGTCCTCGATCAGCTGTAAAGTGCCTCCTCAGGGAGCCTTTTTTCACATTCCTCCACATCTGCTTCTGATCGTGAAAAGTAATGCAATATTTATCCGACACAACATCTGACTCTCATTATTACAACAAATACAACACGCAGCCAAACCTAAAGGCCAAATCCAGGCTTCACAAAGTGTATCGGCAGAAAATACACAAAATACAGGTCTGAGTTTACACACGATACAAACGTGAACTGTGGAGAGCCGCAGAGTAAATGCTGGTGGAGCTTTACAGATATTAACCCTCCTCCTTTGAGCACCATTTGATTAAATAAAAACACAAGAGGATGAAGGTGAATTTGAGGCACAAGCCCTCCAACAAATGCCCACAGATTCAGCGAGAATACAGAAACAATTTAATAAAAAGACGAGGGGATTGTATTTGGTTGTTTTTAAAACAAACTAAACTGTTGCCACACCAGTGCACACTCCAAACCCTGGGAATGGAAATGTTTGCAGCAATGCACAGGCTGGCAGTTTGAGATAGGAATATGAGAAGTGCTGGCTAGTGGTAGAGGTTGACAAGACACTGCCCTGAGTCCTGAAGGTCACAGGTTTAATAAAAACCAATGTCTCTTTGTGTTTGGGCTCAGCATACCACTGGGTACTGGTGTAAAGAGGAGTGATCAGTGCATATGTTTGGGACGATTTTCAGCTGCGGATTAATACATGTTTGGCATTTTAGGGATTATTAGTGCCAGTGCTCATCACAATGGGAAAATTGGACAGCATGGCCAGAGACAAAAAACTCAGTCGTGGCATTTTTGGCCCAGACCAGCTCACAGCATCATCAGCTGACTGAATCAAGCACCGATTATTGAACGTAAGAACTGACAGAAGAGGTCGGATTGTCTGGACAAAAATTCAAAGTCATCCTCAGAGAAGTATACAAACTTGGAAAAACTGCAATCCGCTCGAGTAAATAACCATCTGCATATATATGCTCTGCTTTTGGTGCTGCAGTGACACCTATTGGACAGTAGGCTGTATACTCACCAACTAAAAAAGGCTCTTCTGCTCAGACAGGAAGCTGACAAAGGAAGTGAAGAGCTCAGGACAACCTGATGAGACAGGAGAGAGGATAATATAAGTACAGCACCACCATCCACTATGACCTCTATAATACACAGTATGTACAATGATCACACTCCTGATGATGTCAACTAAAACTGAAAATGTGTAATCTTGGTAGAAATAGAAATGATGGCATAGCAGTTGTATTTGATTGCATGAGATTGCACGTGCGTATCTAATGCCAGTGAGTGTGTATGAATTATTAAAGTATTTAAGACTGACAGCATCAGCTTGCTAAAGAGATATGACTGGTAATGGATGCAATAGACATGTTTGCTGTGTTACATTAAAGTGACACTTGTCTTTGAGTGTCTCTCTCGTTGTTATTACTCACCCCCGCCCCCTCAGACTCACTCTCCATCACCTGTTGGCTCCTCTGATGACGCTGCAGCCCCGGCTGCTGCTGGACCAAATAACCACGGTTATAGTGGATTTGGTTATTTGGAGGTCTCTGCTTCCGGTGTTTCAGTATTTTCATTCGCTGCGTGTCAGTGGGGGTTACTTTTCCACGAAGTCTTCCTCACCTAACCTAGCTCAAGCGCTATGCACGCAGCGGTGTGACATATTTTCCGGTAAAATCTCAGGATGAAGACCAATTTTGGTCATTTTTACTGTCCCGTACAAGGAAGCACGTCATCACAGCATGTGACTACAAACGAACCAATCAGGAGAGGTGAGGTCTGCGACATCTTGCGCGCGGCTACAATTTTTGACGTGTGCGCGGCTTGTGTTGCCTATGCGTCGGTCACGTGATGCAACGCGGGTGCAGTTTTGCACGGGAGTACTAAGTAAGTTTTATCCTTTGTTTTTTCAAGATAACAAATTTATCTCATGATCTCAAGATAAATTATCCTAGAAACAAAGTTAGATTTCTTGAGATAACAAGAAAAATAAGCAAAAATCTGGAGAAAACCACTGAAATTAACTACAAATAATTAAATAAAAATGTCTGTAATCATGTCCTTTTAGGGCTTCCGTAGACACCAGAATGACTTGTGGAGAAATGTAATGACTGAGTGTTACAGGATTAAATAACCATTTTTTGATTGAAGTTAATTGGAGCCATGCAGCCTGTTGCTCCAGTTACTTCATCCAAATTGCTACATGCAATGTTGCACAATCCCTCACTCTATATTTACAATGAAATGCACCATTTCCATGTGTTGGAGATGACTCCTGCTCCTCCTCATGTGAAACGTCCAACGTCCCGGACAGAGTCAGAAAGACTTCAGGAGGTTTAAATGTCACGCAATCTCATTTCATTAAAAGGTCAATCTGTACATTTTTAAATATCAGGAAGATGGAAAATGTCAAACTGCTCCTTTAAAACTTTTGGGATTTGTGACAGAAGCACTCTCACCATCTCCAACAACTAGAAGAACTACTATACTGCATCCATTGAGCTGCTGATCAGTCAGCAGAGTGTAACTGTTACACCCCACACACTCATCTCCAAATGTTGAATCAGAGCTAAAAATTAGTCCAAAGAAAAACTCATGATAATATTAATCTTCAAAAACTGGTGTGTGACTACATGTACGCCTCTCTCCCTTACACACAGATGTTGTTTGTATTGAAAAAAGCCCTCCTCCTGCCTTTCCCAGAATCCCTTGTTGTTTCTCCCAGCATGTTTGCAGGTTGCATGGAGAAGGGGGAGGAGCTAAAATGTCAGGGGTCACCTGACAGAAATGTTTGATCTTTCTTTTCCCCCCTCTCTTCATCCCTATATCATCTACCACCTCACACCTCCTCCTCTGATTCTCGCCGTACATCCGCTCGCCTCTTTCACAGCAGTGATCGAGTTTAAGATGAGTTGTGTCCTCAGAGTGTACGTGCAGCCGAACACGCTTCGTCTCGTCTCTTGAGTCTTCATCGTTTTATCCTGGGACCAAAACGCCTCCACAGATTTCTAAGATGTTAGATCCTCCCTCTCTAAATGACTGCAGTGATATTGAAGATTTACTTTTTTAATAATTTTCCTTAAAATGATACTTTTTCTCAAAGCTTATCTTTATTTTATATAATTCATGATGCAATAACTTTTTGATGCAAAACTTACTTATTATCTATCTGGATGTGTGCTTTATTAATATGTGGAACAAATCCTACTGCCTCCATCCTGCTCCTTCACAGAGAGGTCAAAGGTCAGAGTCATGTGACATGAAGAAAAAACCTTTAAAATCATTAATTTTCTTTCTGCTCAGTGGAGCTGATATCTCACTTCATTCATTTAATCTACTTAAAATGAATCTTTAGCTCCATCTAGTGGATAATAGTGGAAAAATTCACTCCATCTGTGTGTTGCACTGAACAGTATTCAGGTTCAGGTGGGTTGTGTCACCTCTGGAGTCATCAATAATCCAGAAAAGTCCACAAATCTGAAGTCTTGTAATGTGATATTAATCTCTTACACATTACTCTCATCTCCAGTCCCTCCAGGCTGATCGTGACCCAGATAATGAAGCAGACAATGCTGCAGGTTAAGCAAACTGTCCACTGTGTCATTCCCACCACCCTGCCTAGTGTCTCTGCACTTATGTTGCAACCTGTAAAAAGAAAGCTGCTCTGTGTGAGTCAACAACGTGATACAAGTTTCCACAAACTCCCTCTTGATCCATCCTGTTGAATAAGTGCAGCCTTGACCTGACAGATACAGCTTGAACTGAGCCACTTTAAAGACTTGGCTCAACTCCAGGCGAAAAGCCACATGAGGTAAAATTTTGCATCATCTTAAAAACATCGCACATGCAAGAGCCGACCTAACCTGCTCGACCACACTCACAAAACAAAGAGCTGGATCCAGCAGATAAAACTGTTGTTGACTGGCATCCTGCTCCCAACCCCATGCTCTTTGTCAATCCTCTGCAGCTTTTCAGGCTGAAACACAATCTCAGGACAAAGAGCAGCCCCGGGGCTTCTGGGTCCTGATGCGGTCATCACACCTAACAGCTGCAGGGATGACCGCATGGAGGAGAATGTCAGAGGTACCAGGAGCCTTAAATGGAGGCACGAGTCCTCCAAATGACTCTGATATCAACTTAGGAGCACATCACTTGCTCTGTGTGATGCTAAAATGACTCAATACATGCTGATTTGTCCGCTCTGTGTGTTGGAGATGGCATCCCACTATCGCAGAGGGATCAAAGCTCTGCGCCCAGCACTGAAGGTCATAATATCTGTGACAACAGCTTGAGTCTCGGCGGCTGTCGGACACTTGAAGAGATAGTTTAGAGAGGACTTGTCTGAGAATGCAGGCAGTGTGTCCACAGTGGCAGACAGCTGATATCTGCATAAACACACAACAAAATGTTGAAAATCCTCTTCAGTCCCAGAGTTTTTCACGACTTCAATTTCACCGCTACCTTTCTACACGTGCACGATCAGTGGATTTTAATGGAAGTGGCTTCAGCGGCGTTTCATCCTCCCTGTTTGAAATGCTGATGTGACATTAAAACCGTTTCCCAACACCCCGACGGTGAGGATTTCACTCACCAAATCATAATGGCCTTTAAATGCTTCCGCAATCTTTTCCTTATCAGTGTTGCATACAATCAGCGAGAGCAGCACTTTTACATTCCTGTCTCCACGGCACAAACCAGTCAGCTCTTGGACTATTAATGTAACAAACACCTTTTAATTGTGTCCTTTTAAACAGTTTATATACTGACTGAGTGTTTCATTATCTACTTCAACCACCATTTGTAATCATTCCTTTAATCAGTGCCCAGTTTAAATCATTTCCCAGTACTGACATGACAATAACTTGACCCTATTTATGGGTCAACGTGACTCATGACACAAGGAGCTCCAGCAGGTGGGGCGTCCTTTCTCTTGTGAGGTTTAACTCAGGATATCTGTTGAGCTGAGTGATCCATCACAGCGAGCGAGGCCTGCCCCTCTATCTTTAGTGAGTCTGTGAATGGAGAGGCCTGACTTTATCTGGCCCTCCGTCATCGAAGCTGCTGGTATTTTTAGGGGGTGGCTTGCAGTGGCAGCAGCTGCGAAAGCATTTAATGCCCCCCCATCTTCCAACGCAACTCCCTCTCTCTCCCTCACTCGCTTACTCTTTGGACAATGACGCAGAAACCAAGCACGAAGAAAGACTGTGGTCATTTTCCTCTCCGCCACCTGTGACCCGACGCCGAACCGAGTGGACGCCACCGAGAAACGACACCTGAGGGCCACTAGGAGTGAACAGAAGCTACGATCTTTCTCAGGAGGTGCCAAACAGAAACCAGGATCCACAGACATCAAATCAAGGAGTCGAGGAACAAGAGCAAGAGTTTGAATTTCCGCCATTTCTACAAGTCACAGAGTCATTTAACGAAGGGTCAGAGGTCATCTGAACTGACTGATGCCAACGTGAACAGTTCGAGGACGTCATTTTGAAGTAAACATCACAACAGTGACAGAATGCTTTAAAGAGAGAGGTAAGTTGAAGTGTTTTTTTATGTTATCACTTCTCTGGTGGATTTCACAAACTGCACTTTTCTCATTTTACACCTTACTGTATAATTCTCATGAGGGCTTCAACAGGATCATGTCTGTCCATGTGCCGGCAAAATGAGTCGCTATGTCCGTTTTATGCCTTTACTCATCGTACGATTGCTCTGACTGCAGCTGAGCCAAAACACAAGCACATGCCTCTCTTGATCCACGCTGCTTAGAGGATGTTCAAGGCTGCTGTGTGTCACACAGAGGGGATGGTTGCAATTCTTAATGCCTCAACACATAAAGTGGTGACAACACGAGGACACAGCTGACACACATGCTCCATCCACGCATGTATTTCTGGGTTAGTTTTGTCCCAGTTGGTGATTGCAGGTGTGTTAGTGCAGAGTTTGTGTGCTATGTGGCACATGGTGCCCGGCGTCTTTTTTTGGACAGACTACTTTATAAATACACTCTTCAGTGAGTTACAGCACCAGCTGTAGGACAACCAGGAGTTTGCTCAAAAGCCCACTTTACTAAACCACTAAGGAGGTGGTAAACACCTAACTCAACACACTGTATCCTGCTTTGAGTCATTTCAATCAGATTTCTGGTCATGAGATCCATTCGTAACTGACAGTTAACAGAGGTACAGAGGAAAATACAACACCACAGTCAAAGCTGTGAAGAAAAATCTGAGTTTGGGACATAGAAGTTTGGACAACAAAGACTTTTGTTCAACTGTGTTTGATCTGAAGTCGACTGTCAACTCAAATATACATTTTCTACATCTTACAGCTCATCCTCCAAAGATAAGAGGCAACTTTAGAGAATACATCCAACTTTACGAATATTCAAACCTTTCTTTACGCTCTGTGTTCTGCCACATTCTTCATAATAAAGACTTGGAATTATCTGTTGTCAGTTAACAGAAGTGTACAATGTATCCACAAAACCAAAACACTTAGATTGTGACTTTTGCTCTGGTTAAATTGTTGGTTTGTGTTCACACTGAGGTCAACTGTCTACTAAATTCTACATTTTCTTCATCTTACAGCTCCTTCACCGAAGATAAGAGGTGTCTTTGTAGAAACTCTAAAGAAACTCCTTCATCCGAACCCGACTGAAAGGTGCCCCCATCATGGATATTTTTGGTGGTGCTCCTCGTGTTGTGGGCTACCCCCGGCCGGTGCTGGCACAGTGTGGAACAGATGCGACGCTAAAATGCCAAATCGGCGGGGACCCTCGTCCCGACGTGATCTGGGAGCGTAAAAATGTCCAGATCTTGTCTGAAGGACGCTACAGGCTCTCAGAGGAGGGAAAAGTTTACTTGCTAACTATTACTGGAGTGACCCAACAAGATGCTGGCCAGTACATCTGCAAGGCCAAAAATAGCATAGGTGAAACCTACGCAGCAGCCTCACTTAAAGTGGAAGGAGAGGCCCAGCTACAAGATGAGGAGCCGAGGCAATTAGGGGTCAATGGTGTGAATCAAGCAGTGAAACAGAATGGAGAGTTGGGAGGACAGCTAAATGGCTACTGCACGGTGCAAAGTGGTGAACACAGGAAAGAAAACGGTGGAGAAATCAATGGAGGGCACAAGTGGAACAACAAGATAAGTGATAAACAAGAAGAGGTCGATTTAACATCTGATGATAAACCGCGATTCCTCATCAAGCCGCTGTCCCTGCGTGTGGATCGGGGAGAGGACGCCGCCTTCTCCTGCAAAATCTGGGGCACGCCTTTACCCGAGGTGACCTGGGAGAAAGACGGGAAGAAGCTCAATGACATCTTCGAGAGTTCACACTTCAGCGTGAGCAATCAGGAGGGTGGCTGGTTCCAGCTCAAGGTCTATAGGACACGTATGCCAGACAAAGGTGTCTACACCTGCAAGGCCGTCAACTGCTACGGTGAAGCCTTGGCTGGCGCCGTTCTTCTTGTTGAACCTGTTCCAGAGCGAGAAGAGGGTAAAACGTCCTCAAACAGCCACTCTAACAGTCAGTGGTCACCAAAGCACAGGGCCGGGCGGCTCGGGTTGTCCAGGGTCACGGAGGAGCCACCTGTCAACGCGTCCAAAGTCAAGAAGTTCGGCGTGGCGGAGGGGAAACACGCCAAGTTTCGCTGCTTTGTGACGGGAAAGCCGAAACCTGAGATCATCTGGAAGAAAGACGGGGTTCCCCTGGAGCCCGGCAGGCGTCATCTGATATTCGAGGACAGAGAGGGTTACTACACCCTGAAGGTTCTGTACTGCAAAGTGCAGGACACGGGGCTGTATGTGTGTGCAGCATCCAACACTCTTGGAAACACCCTCAGTGCCGTTCACCTGACGGTCAAAGGTAGGCGGTGCCACCCAGAAACAATGCTCCAACCTTAGTTAATGGCTAAATAAATGAGTTATTGTGTCACTGATGTGTATCTCCACCCACATTGATAAACCATTAAGTCATATGCTGCACTTGTACGAGCTAATAGGTCTGCGTGCATAGTTGAAATGCACGGCATCACCCTTTAAAGTGGTTAATTATTTTGCCCTAATCCTTTCTTAATGGTCAGATAGCTCTCGGGGTCACACGGATTTCCATGTGCACAGTTCAGCACGGTGCCAGCTGCCTCCATCGTTTAGTCCTGAGGTCAAACATCCCGACTCTTAATATACGGATAATATGGAGCTGCACTACAGCAGCTGTGGCCGAGGAGAATCAAGCAAACTCACTACTAAGTTAGTTTTCTGTCCTGTAACTGCCAGTTTCCCTCATTTCCAGGCCCAGCTGTGCGGTTCAGACGGCCGTTAAAAGACGTGGAGGTGAAGGAGAGGGATGTCGCCGTGCTGGAGTGCGAGGTGCCCGATGAGTCGGTCCCGGCCGCCTGGTACCTCGAGGACCAGAGGCTGATGCCCAGCAGCAAATATGGGATGGAGCAGAAGGGAACCAGACGAAGGCTCACCATCCAGGACGTGGGAACAGACGACGATGGAGTGTACCTCTGTGAGATGCCTGATGGAGGGAAGAGCATCGCCGAGCTGTCGGTTAAAGGTAAAATAAAAGTGTGCGATCATGTTCAGGTCGCATCACTCGCTTTGAAAAGTCAGTGGGACTCATGAATGTTATACTTCCAGGTTCGATTGTTCGTAAACTTCCCCGGAAGCTGGAAGTCCTGGAGGGTGAAAATGCTGCGTTCTGTGTGGAGGTGGAGAGCGACGACATGGAGGTCCACTGGTTCAAAGACGGTCTGAAGCTGCACGAGACACATCAAACCATCCTCAAGTCTTTCGGAAAAACTCATATTCTGGTGTTTGTGAACGTGGCCTATCACGACTCGGGAGTGGTGACGTTTGTTACGGGAAGATCCAAGACTTCATCGCGCCTGAAGGTCAAAGGTACAGACACCACCAATGGTTTTTATTGGTCTGGATGAAGTTGTTGGTGCACTGTGTTTTACCTTCAGTCAATCTGAAACCTACTGACTGGTCCTTTTTCCTGTGTCCTCAAGCCACACGACACTGTCCTCCCATCTGTCCCGTGGGAGTCAAAATGGACGTGGACAGACCCAACAGCGCTCTACTCTCCTGGACTCCCGCCCCCAACAGCCAGACCTCCACCCGCTCCATCTTTGTGCTGGAGAGGCAAGAAGTGGGCTCCCAGGAGTGGCACAAGTGTTTCACCTCGGAGACCTCCACCTCGGCCGAGGTCATGGGCGACAGCGTGCCGTGCGAGGGCGACTATCGCTTCCGGGTCAGCTGCGTCAACAAGTACGGACGCAGCGGCCACGTGGAGTTTCCAAAAGTGGTCCATCTGGGTGAGGAACACAGTGGGAAGTTCAATGTTATAAATATTTAACTTTTTACTTCTAAAACGTGCTTCTGTAATTTCACTTATATTTCTGGAGAGGTTTGGTGATCAAAATGTTGTAATAGAGTAAATTTCTCAGCCATTATTTGATAATTGAAGTCTATCAATGTCTGTAAACGAACCTGTCTCAGCACAGAGATCTTTGCCATTTTGCTTTCACTTCATGTGCAAAAGAAAAACAGACAAATCAGAACTTTGCGACTGATGTAAAGACCAGAACTGTTTTCTATTTTCTACAGTCCCTGGGCCCAAGATTAAAAGTCGTCTCCAAGCCTGTGAGGTTATGGAAGGAGGAGACGCTCGCTTCTCCCTCGAACTCTCTGCCGCCATGGTTGGTACCTGGTTTTTGGGCAGCGCTCAGCTGCAGCACGGTGGACGATATTCAATCAAACAGACCCAGACACAACACTCGCTGGTGATTCACGAAACCTGCACAGAGGACGCAGCAGAGGTCACGTTTATAGCCAACGGAGTCCGGGATTCAGCCGTGCTCAAAGTTAAACGTAGGTGTAAATGTTTAGGATGCGATGGACGCATTTCTTTAGGTTGTGTCTACTTGTTGATTTCATGTTTCTTCAGCTGCTGTTATAAAGTTCAGCCCTCTGTCGGACTCGGACAGCAATAAGAAGGTGGACACCGGTGATGTCATCGTTCTCTACTGTGAAGTCTCGCACCCTCATGCAAAAGTATCCTGGTTCAAAGATGGCGAGGAACTCACGGCGACGGAGAACCTCACCATCCAATCAGACGGGAATATGAGGAGGATTGTGATGCAATCAGCTGACGCATCTCACTCTGGAGTTTACACGTGTGAAACCTCAGGGGATGTCATCAGATTCAACGTGGCAGTTGCAGGTAACAGGTTATGATTGAATCAAATCATAACAAGAGGATTTTGAGTTTTCAGAAGGTAACGTTAAGCAGCACCTCGTCGTCTTTCAGCAAGTCGACCTTCATCCGTCCCTCTTCCTGTTTTTTTTTTTCCCAGGTCCTCCAGTGGAGTTCACTCCAGTCCCAGAGGATGAGCTCCACAAGAGCAGCATGGAGCTGGACCCCGTGGTGCTGCTGTGCCACGTCTCCAGAGACGATGCTGAAGTTGTGTGGTAAGTGACTTCCTGTTAGAAAAATAAAAGTGAAACTGATTTTGCAGTGCTGCATATTTCTATCATGTAAGACTAGGAATCACAATTTTACAATATTTGAGTTAATTCCTCACAAATCTACAACTTTAATCTGAAAGAAAAGTTGTTTTTAAACTTTAAATTCACAATTTTTTAGTTACATTTTGCTACTTTTATCTCAGAGAGCATCAAAGCTTTTTTTTCTTCTAAAAGATGTTTTCCAGAACCAGTGGGATGTCTGTACACTTGCTGCACCATAGGCTCAATTGGGGGTTGGTTTATTTTCAGTTGTTTGTTTCTAATTTGTGTCCCAGGTATAAGGATGGCCATGAGATCCAGCCAAGTGATAACATCACTCTGCAGGCCGAGGGAACCATGAGGAGGTTAATCATTCGCTCTGCAGAAGGCTCAGACGCTGGAAGTTACACTTGCCAGGCAGGAAACAACAGCATGGAGTTCACTGTCAATGTCAGAGGTACTAACACTGACCTTTCTGACTTCTGTTAGTCCAAGTAAAGAAACAGAGTGAAACCAGTGCAGACCATGTGTCTTCCTCTAAACCCAGAGCCTCCGGTGATGATTGTGGAGCCAAAGGATGACATTGTGATGGAGAGCTACATCTCAGAGGAGATCCAGCTGCAGTGCGAGTTGTCTCGATCCAGCGGGAGGGTGCGGTGGTTCAAGGACGGCCAGCAGGTGGAGGAGGGCGACAACATCCAGCTGACCTCAGAGGGTCCTTACAGGAGGCTGACCATCCCCTGCGGCTCGGTGGAGGATGGTGGAGAGTATGTCTGCGAAACTGATGGAGATTCTGTCTTCTTCCAGCTCACAGTCACAGGTAAGACATTAGTGTTGACGTCTGATGACACTACTTATTTGATACAAGTGATATTTAAATCTCCTCCTCCTGCACCAGAACCACCAGTAAGAATCATTTCCCCGAGCGAATCTGAAGTGGAGCTGAGCCACCAGGCTTCAGAGAGGCTGGAGCTCTACTGTGAGATCTCCCAGGTGGACGCCCCTGTCCGGTGGTACAAAGACAGTCTGGAAGTAGAGGAGGGCCCCAATTTGATCCTGGAGGTAGACGGGGCCCAACGCCGGCTGGTTATACCCACACCCACTGTGGACGACACAGGGGAGTATATATGTGACACTGAAGATGACAATGTGGCCTTCCTGGTGATGATTACAGGTAAGAAGGACATTCAGGGCAACTATTTACAATCTGAATTCAATCAATTGATCCTTTTTCCTGATTAATTACTTAATGTAGAGCCACCAGTGACACTCACACGACCCAAAAACACACCTGACAAGCTGGAGAGTTTTGTTGGCAAACCAGTCGTTCTGGAGATCGAGGTTTCAAGGCCAACCGCCGAAGTAAAATGGTGGCTAAATGGCAAAGAAATAGAGGAAAGTAGTAACGTCAGCATCACAGAGGATGGGCTCATCCGTCGTCTCACCATCCACTCTCCCACTCCGGAGTATTCTGGAAAATACACCTGTGATGCTGGTGATAATCAGATTGATTTCCAGATCAAAGTTTCAGGTAAGAGGCGGCTTGAAGTGGCGTTGTTGATGTTTTCCAGCACTTTCTGGAACAAAATGTGGATTCTGCACCCTCAGAGCCGCCAGTGAAGATCTTGAGAAAGTCAGAGATCAAGACAAACCTGAAGTCCCTGATTTCTGATGACATCGTGCTGGAGTGTGAGCTCTCCAGAGCCAACGCCACTGCCAAATGGTACAAGGACGGTTGTCGTGTTGAGGGGGATGAAAGGTTCTGCGAGGAGGAGGAAGGTGCTTTCCGCTCACTGGTGATTCTCAATGCTGAACTCAAAGACTCAGGAGAGTACTTCCTGGATGTTGGAGACGACAGTATCAGCTTCCAAGTTACAGTAGAAGGTAAAATCCACGTAGTTACTTTTTCTATTTAAAGGATTTTATTGCAAAGCTTGAATAAACGACCCATCTTACTTCTCTGTTGTCCTTAGAACCTCCTGTGACCATCGTAGGAAACTCAATTGAAGCTGAATACAAGGAGATGATGGCGGGCGATGAGCTGATCCTGGCCTGTGAGGTTTCCAGAGCCAATGCCCCTGTGCAGTGGTACTGTAACGACAAGCTGCTCACCAGCGACTCCCGAACCTACATCGAGAGCTACGGGACCCTCAGGAAAATTATCATCTCCTGTGTCCAGCCCTCAGATTCTGGGAAGTACGTGTGCGACGCGGGGAATGACAAGATGGTCAATGTCATCCGGGTCCAAGGTACAAACCTCGAGCGTAGGGAAAGTAAAAAAATGATCCAAAACACATCTACTATTTGTGTCTTCTCCTCTTTTCCTTCAAAGAACCTGCAGTTACATTCGTGGAAAAGGAGGACGACATGGTGTTGACGGGTTATGAAGCAGAGAGCATCACCTTAACGAGTTACGTGTCAAAGGAAAACGCTCTCGTGCGTTGGATGAAAGATTGGACGGCGGTCGAAGGCGAGCGTTTCCGAGCGCTCATGGAGGGACATAAACGCACCCTTACCATCGAGCCTCTGAGGCGCTCTGATGCCGGAGAGTACACCTGTGATGTCAGCACAGACCAGATCCACTTCAGCCTGCTGGTGAAAGGTTCACATTTTATTTTGTATCCAACAGCATCGTAGGAAACCTCAGTTCTTTCAAAATGTAAACTTTGATGATCCGTCTTTACAGAAATGAGGATTAAGTTCGTTCAGCCGCTCAGAGACACTGTGGCCCACGCCGACAGCATGGTGACCCTTCGCTGCGAGGTGTGCAAGCCAAAAGCAGACGTCCAGTGGCTGAAGAACGGCGTGGAAGTGGTTCCGAGCAGGAGGTTCACCATTCGGGCAGATGGAGTCGAGCGGAGCTTGACCATCCACCGTTTAATCAGAGAGGATGCTGGGGAGTACGCCTGCGAGTCCAGAGATGACCGCACAGCTGCAGTACTCAGAGTGGAGAGTGAGTACTTGGAGTGAGATTATCTGTCTGTTCTTCAGGGGGAAACTTTGTTAACTTTCTTCTGTCTCTTTAGTGCCTCGAGTGGTTGAGTTCCTCACCGAGCTCCACAACACCACTGTGCTCGAAGGAGAAGACGCCACCTTCAAGTGTGTCGTTTCTCCTGAGGACGTCCAGCTGGTCTGGCTCATGGACAACGAGCCGATCACCCTGGGCGATCGTTTCCAGGCAACGCAGAACGGCCTGTGCCACACGCTGATGATAACAAAGTGCCAGATGTTGGACTGTTCGAGGATTACAGCAGAAGCTGAAGGAAAAATGAGCAAAGCAAGTCTCAAAGTTCAGGGTAAGACCAGTTATCAGGTGGAAGACAAACTAATTACAAGTTCACAAGATCTTCATTTGTGCCTCTCCTCCTCTCCATCTTCAGAGGCTCAGGTCATGTTTACAAAGAAAATGGACACTGTTATAGCAGAGGAGTTTGGCGACGCCACCTTGGAGACGGAGATCAGCCTGGAGACGGGCGAGGTGCAGTGGATGAGGCAAGGCGTGGTCATCCAGTCCGGTTCCCGACACACTCTGGCCCAAGACGGCTGTAAACGCAGTCTCACCATCCAGAACCTGACCCTGGCGGACCGGGGAACCTACCGGTGCGAGACGCTGCACGACCGGACGCAGGTCAAACTCAACGTGGAGCGTAAGTGGGCTGGAGTGTGGATACAATCTGGACTTGTCCAGGCTAAACCTTTGTCCACACTAGATGATGCTATTTCAGATTTATTGCTGAATATATAAAATGTGAAGAAACATGTTGGTACATTGCTTTAAACTTGAAAGTAAGTGATGCAAAGGAGATAAAATCTGAGAGACTGGAGCCACCTGACTCATTTTTGAAGACTAAACATTATAATTAGCAGGAATTATTAATGGACCAGTGTCCTGCACTGCTGTGTGACTGGCATACCAGGCGACACAGTCGACATCTGGCTAAGTGAAGAACAGCACATATTGTCTGTGCTTCTTTCCACAGTGTGTCACAGTGTAAAAAGGTGCTAAGAATAGCTGGGCTGGACCTGCAAGTGTGAAAAGGTTTTTGAAACACGGCCACATTGTTATACAATCATGCACTGAGTGACACTGTGACAATGGTCTGCTTCTGTAGGTGTTGTTTTTGTAATGTGATAAATTGAGCTGTGGCTATATTTGATCCACCTTGTGTCGTCCTTGAAACACATTGTTCTTTAGAAGTGTCATGAACGCTCTGCCTCAAGGCTCCAACATATACATTTAGGGGAGTGTATCCCTCACTGTACTCCTCTTCCCTCTCTCCTGCAGCCCGCAAAATCTCCATCCGCAAAGGCCTAACTGACCAGGAAACCTTCGAACGAGAGACCGCCTCCTTCGAGGTAGAGCTCTCCCACACAGATGTGGAGGGCATCTGGCAGAAAGACGGCATCCGGGTGAAGCCGAACAACCAGTGGCGGGTGAGCACCAACGGGCGGGTGCATGGCCTCACCCTGTCCAACCTCACCCTGGAGGACACGGGCACCATCGTGTTCTCGGCTGAAGGGGTGCGCAGCACAGCGAGGCTCACGGTCCAAGGTACAAAGGATGTAAACACTTAGGTCACTAGAGGTCAGACTGTTTAGTCACTGAGCTCCACTCTGACCTGATTTCTTTAGTAGGTGTTTGTAACTGGTTTTCACTCCTGATTGGATTGACAGAGACACCGGTGTCCATCCTGAAACCACTGGCTGATGTCCGTGTGGAGGAGGAGTTTCCTGCCACTCTGGAGTGTGAATTCTCCAGACAAAATGTTGAAGTCAGATGGCTCAAGGTACTTGGTCCTGTGTTGACTCTGTGGGCAGTTTCACAGCTAAACAAAGAAGAAATGATGCATCTTTGACTTGTGTCATTTTGTCGACCAGAACGGGACGGAGCTGAAGCCGGGGAAGAACTGTCGGATCTACTCGATGGGTCGGAAGAGGTTCTGTCAGATCCTGCAGTGCTCCCGGTCCGACTCCGGCTCCTACACATGTGACACAGGAGAAATCAACACTTTCTGTTCACTGGAGGTTTTTGGTAACTCGCTGATCAGATATGATTTGAAGTGGCTGGTGCTCAGCTTACACTCTACCTCCATCTAGTGGTGTTCAGGATAATTGCACTTTGTTGAAACATCTCCAAACAGATCTGTGTTTTGGTTCTCATATAAATCCGTTTACCGACCTCACAGAGCACGAGCTGGCGATAGTGCACGATCTGGAGGATCTCTACATCCAGGAAGACCAGAACGCCGTCTTCATGTGTGAGGTTTCTCTGGAGGACGTGGCCGGGGAGTGGTACAAAGACGGCCACAGGATCCGACCCACCAGCAGCATCAAGATCCGCACTGAAGGTCAGAGAAGGAAGAGGTTGATTCAATGGAAAAAAACAAACTCTCATAATAAAATAATATTTGACTCAGTAACAAATGTACCATTACTGGGTGTGAGCTCATTACCAGAGGGATGCACAACATTTCTGCAAACACCTTCCTCACTGGAATCAGGTGCAAAGAATTAAAACATGTTGAAGTTGGTTGTAGTGTGTAGGAGGACCTCTGGTGGACAAACAGGAAGTAGCAGAACCTTAGGAGAAGCAGAGAGATCAGTGGTGGCCAGTGGTTTCTTGAACTCGTCCACAAAGTAAAGCCTTATGGCCTTGGTTTTTATTGGTAATAATAAAAACTATTGTCCTCTTTCAGGGACCAAACACTTCCTGCTGATGTGTAACGCTAAAGCTGAAGATGCTGGAGAAATCCGCTTTGTTGCCCGGGATGTTGAATCTACAGCCTACCTTGAAGTAGAGGGTAGGTTCATTTTTTATTTATTTTCTTCTCATTTTAGCATCTTAAAATGTTTCAAATAAAATCTTCAAACAAACTTCTCCTGATTTCAGAGCTTCCAGTTTCCATCGTAAAACCCCTGCGAGACCGAACAGCCCTGGAGAAACACCGCGTGATCCTTGAATGCACCGTTTCCTCGCCTCGCTGCGAAGCGACATGGTACAAAGGCAGCGAGGAGCTGGTCTCTTCAGATCGAGTGGAGATCCTGGCTGACGGCTGCTGCCACAAACTGGTGATCCAGCAGGTGGCTGTGGAGGATGAAGGCACCTACAGCATCGAGGTTGGGGAGCACACATGCAAAGCTAAACTGATGGTGGAAGGTAGGTTGGATGGAGATGGAAATAAAACAGGATGTTTTATGAAACTGCATTTATACACCGTCTCTTATACTGTGATTGTGCTGCTGCAGCCCAGGCCCTGGTGATGGTGAAGGAGCTCGAGGACGTGGAGGTGATGGAGTCGGAGCCGGCAACTTTCCAGTGTGAGGTGTCAGTCGCCATAAACAAACCTCCTGTGTGGACTCTGAATGGTGTGACCCTCCAGCCAGGGCCCTCTGTGCGCCTGGATAACCACGGGACGGTGCACAAACTGACCTTGAAGGACACCAGCGTGGATATGAGCGGGACGGTGAAGTTCACCATGGGGAAGGCAAAGAGCAGCGCCACACTGACCGTCCTGGAAGAGTAGAGGGAAAAACGAAAGGGACTCATGAGAGAAATACAAGAGTGAAAAAGTGACTGTGCGAAGGGAAATCCTGTAATTCTCCCTTAAGGATCCATTTGTCATGTGCTTACGAGGCCTGCAACTCCTTCTGTGTTTATTTCAAATTAAAGGTTTCACTGAGGTTAGATGGATTAACAACTCAAGCAGTCAAGATATTCATTTTTTACAGTGTAGCTTGTATTTATTTGCCTTAATAAATAAAAAAATAAAGATTTCTAGTTGACTTCACTGTGCGTTGTTGACTCACAGAATAAAAATCAAAAAGTGTCCATTTAACTAAAAAAACATCTATAATCTCATATCTCATATCTCATATCATTGACAATTTGTGAAAGTGAGAGTTATTTTGTGATTTTTTTAAAATTATTTTATCAGTTTTAGGAGCAAGATAGTACAAAACAATAATAGTTGCAGCCACAATGTACACACACAAACTCTATTACATAACTTACCTGTACATTAGCGCAACTGCTTTTTTACAACCAGCGATGTTTAAAATACTAAAAAACTCATTGACACTTACCGCTTTTCTTTTATGTATTTCACGAATCGCCAAACGTCTTCAAATCATCTAAATGAAACGGTAATACGTCTATACGATAATAAAAATATATATATTTATACGTATGTTTTTGCAGCATCCAAAATTAGGTGTGGGTTTCCAAACCAAAACAAAGATGGCGGCCTTCCGGCTACGTCATTACAGATCTATGGTGCCCTCAAGTGGACAAAAATGTCCATTGAATCCACGCAAAGAGTTTAGTATTTAATATTTAAAATCTAAATTTAGATATATCACAATTTTAGTCATAACTAAATGATAAATAAACAGTAATTTTCTTTGTTTTTTGTGATAAACAAAAGTTACCTTTCTGTAGCTATAAGAAATAAAACAAAACATGACTTGGACCATCTTTCATTTAGCATTTATGGGGAAGAAAATGGCATTATTACATACAGTCCATACATAATTTGGTATGATAACACAACAAAAAGGTCAAAAAAATTAGGTTACATCTATCGAATCATGAGTACAGTAACATGAATATTCCATATATTAATGAAATTTGTTTGCTTTATTACTGTGCAAAACAACATATACATATCTACTGAATGTGTAAGAAGTACAGTATCAGTGAATGGGCCCCCAGAGCGACACAATACTTGTTTTTAAAATGTAATCAAAGAGACTAAATGACTGAATGTTCCTATAAATACTCGCCAAATTCCAAAACACTAACGGCATCAGTAATGAATCGAACTCAGATGTGTGATGATGGCTTACATAAAACATTTCAAAATAGTTACCCTGTTATGTGCCTACAACAGTAAGATACTATCCTTTTAGTCTTCAGCTGGTGTTTCTGATCCATATTCTACCTACTGACATATGAGGTAACCAACCAGGTGTTTCCCACTTTGGGGAAACATACTGTAAATATTGTAGCAGAGGACCTCTCCTGGGTAGCAAAAAAAAAGGTAATTATTTAGGCTAATTTGATTGATTGTTAAACATAGAAAAATAAGGCAATAACTCTGAATGTGGTGGATTTAATTGTCATCCCTGCTCTGTCTGGCATCACAAGCCTGGTCGAGGCTCTTCGTCAAATCCACCGTTTGTCATTCATCGCTGTCGACACGTGGTATTGTCAACGCAAATGAAGGAGACGACACTGGTCGGTTGCTCGCCACTGGACCAAAGAGTTGAGCAACTAACTTCTATTACAATGTAGCAATCAACAGAAAATCATCAAAGGAAAATTCCACCCTTAAATCGTCTCACACTGCCGGTTCAACTTCTGCTTGTGAGTTCCTACATTTCCCAGAATGCCTTGGGTTTCAACTTGTAGGCAACATTCAGTGAAGTCGCTGTTTGTTAATAGTGTTGAAGTTATTCAGGGTGGATTTCTCCTTTAAATCTGGACTCAATTCTGTTTTTTAAAAGTGTGCAACTCTGTTTCCAGCCTGTGTACCGCTTAGAAAAAAAAAGAAAAAGAAATGCACTTTGAAGCTTATGAAAACCAAAACTGACAACTGTAACTTTTTTTTTTTTGCATCACACAACTTTCTTTTTCAAATACAGTCTGTAAATGCAGTAGAAAAGAATTCAAGGTTTGTGCGTGGCTTCAAAGCAACAACCAGATCCGATCGAGGAGGCGTGGATGCACCGTGAACAACGAGCGACCTCCAGGTGGATCTGAAGGTCGACCCTGGTCCTCTCACCTCTGGCGCTGACCAGTCATGACGTCTGCTGACGCACAGGTGCAGATATATTGCACTATTGACTCTTTAAAAACAGCTGCTCTCTTGTGTGCAGATGGGTTGATATTCATACGTTAGTGTCAGGTTCAGGGGCTTCTTCTTTAATATGGCTCATTTTTCTTTTTGTTTTCATGGAGCTGACTGAAGTAAAATTCACAAAGAAAGATTTAAAGTGGGTCTAGTCTGCAAATTGTGCTGTAAAGTGCTGTCCAATTGTTTGTGTTATTAGTAAATTCAACCACTCTGATTTTATTTAACATGTTTTTTTGATCATCCATAACACTGTCACAATTATTCAAAATACCTGATCAATCTAAAAACTCTAAAATGACAAATAGTGTGCAGACAAAATTAGGGTGTGTGTCGATGCTATTCCAAAATGTTAAAAAAGACATCTACAGTACGTGTACACCATCTGCCCTCACCATGACTGATCAAGTTTATTTGAACCTTTCCTTTCCACTTGATCCCTGCGTGGCTTTGCAGGATCTGAATCCAGGAGGAGTCCAGATCCCAGTCTGTGTACAGATCTCTGCTTTGTTAACTCGACTGCAAGTTCAGTGACATTCATTCACTCACAGGCTGATGTGGAACTTTCAGCCAGTTCTCCGTCTGACCAGGAGGTGGCAGTGTCGCCCTCCCGGGCAGGAAGTCAGGGCAGGTGAAGTCCGGGTCACCTGTGTTCTGATGGGCAGTGATCGCTGGAGCTGGTGCTGGAGCCTCGCTGGTGTGTGTATTTCCATTTTGTTCAGAGCTGAGATTTTTTTTTTCTTTAAAAAACAAAACAAAACAAAAAAAAAAAGAGGAAAGAACAAAAGAAAAAAAAAGTCGAACAGCGTTAGCTTGCGGTCCCTTGGTGCTTGAGGACTGTGTAGATGTTATCCACTTTGCTCAGCCTCTCGAAGAACGGGATGAGGTCCAGCAGCTCGGTGTCGGACATGTCGTCGAACCACGAGGCCACAGGCACCTGGAGGGAAACACAAACTATCAGAAACCAACAATATCGGCTGCTTTCAAGAAATTATTTTCAACAAACAAGCAAGTTAGTCATAAAAAAACACAATAATATACAAGTTCTTTGTAGAGTATCCTGTTTTTTCCAGAATAAGAGGTTTTATTATCACATATTTTACTACTTTCTACTTCCAGGGGTTTTCCAGGTTTTGAAAATGTGTCTGTATGTTTGTAGTAATTCAATATTTAAATCATGATTCATAATAAATAACATAAAAAGTCACACAATCATTTATTTCAAACTAAAAGCGTTTCAGTAAACAGGGCTTTTATTGTGAAACACTCACTCCTGTTTGAGTCCAGCTTTTATTTAACCACCAGATTTAATTGAAGGAAATACAAACATATGATTTCTAGACCTAACTGAATATCATGCAGACACAGCAATCCATCCAAATTAATACCAGTTTCAGGCAAATTGCGTGTCTTTTTGCTTATGTTGCTATGACAACAGCAACATGACAAGTCCAGGGAAGAGTAAAGTTGAAGTAAAATAGTGAGTAGAAGGTGAGTCATTCAACAAGTTGCTGTTACACCCAGACTCCCACTGTCACCATCACTGTCACCGTGGTGACTCGTGTGTGTGTTGTCGAGGACACTCACAGCGTTGTCGGGGTGGAAGATGTAGGAGGCAGGGGAGTTGTCCACGATGATGACCTTGTTGAGGTCGCGACCCAGGCGGCTCAGGTCCTTCACGTAATTCCCTCGGTGGAAGACGCAAGACTCCCGGAAGAGACGGCAGCGAAATGCACCCCATTTGTCCAGGAGATCGGAGACGGGGTCCGCATACTGAGACAAAGACACATCACAGAGGTCTATTATTAAATACTATTAGATACTAATCAACCTCTCATCTTCTACACACAAAAAGTGAAATTAAATGTTCTGCGGCTCCACATCTCGTCATCACCTTGGCTAAACTGGCGGTGAACAGGACGCACTCGAACAGCTCTCCCATCCTCTTGAGGAACTCGTCGACGTGCGGCCGCTTCAGGACATACACCTGGAGGACGCAGGAAGATTTAAAGCAGCTTCACGCACACCTCGCGTTTCTAAACACGACGTGTTTCTACAAATCTTCGCCTGAGGAGCTGCAGTGTTGTCTGTTCAACATCACACAGGAAAATGATGACTGGACAATAATGAATGTAAAGTTGAATAGTTAAACATATGATTCAAGGCTTCCAGCTACGTATAAAGATATGCACATAAATCACAGACAGACTCGGTGAAGCTGCTCCTTCTTCTTCATCATCTTGCTGTGTTGGCGGCTGAGGGCAGCGTTCCTGAACCAAGTCATCCGGAATAGGCTGTGCTTGTCTGAACAAACCTATCCTGGATTACTTGAATCAGGCCCAGAGCCGAGGTATGTCATCAGTCTCCAAGCGGCCGTCCTCAAATCCCTTAAACGCCGGCAGCACCCGCTACTCAGTAATTAATACTGTCACATGACCGCCGGCGCTGTCGCATCGGAGCACAGCTGATCACAACAACAACACCTCTGAGCTGGAGAGTGATGCTGGCGTTACCTGGTGTACTGTTCCATCTATTTCCACAGGAATGATGAAATCGGCGTTGTTCACAGGCTGACGAAAAGAGACAAAAACAAAGTCACCAACACGTGGATATCCAAATAGAAACTGACACAGCAGGTAGGAGACAAACAGTCGCCACATGCAGGAGCGGCGGTGTTTATTTGGGTTTTAGGAAGCAGCCAGTTTGGGTTTGGCGTTCACCAGCAACGAGAGAAATGTCACCGTCAGAGCCAACAACAACCAGATGGAGGGAAAATGTCTTCCTCACCTTAAACGAGCTGTGAACTAACGTCTCGTCCAGATCTATAACCACACAGATCTTCCCGGAGTCTTTTGACTTCACTGGAGGCAGAAGTGGCTTCACCTGGATCTGCAAGACGACACCAAATCAGCACCAAGCGAGTCCACAAACCAGCATGTGGAGTAGCGGAGTACACACCTTGGAGATGGTTCCGTTCTCCTCAACCAGGAGAGGAGCGTTGTTGTTGACCGGCGGCGGTTCAGGCTGGTCCCGACACAGGCAGCAGAACAGGCTGGAGAAGAGGCCTCCACTCCGGGGCTTCTTGGAGGACAGAGAGGGAGAGGAACCTGCAGAAGAAGCAGGAGATCCATCCATAAGTCCTCCACAGTCAAACAAAAACTGTCCCCAAAACATCTGAGGCCCAGTTCTTCCAAAGTGATGACTCCATCCTGTCAATGATTATATAAAAACAGTCAAACTTTCCTCATACTTGTGTCATGTGCACAAACCCTCCTGGAGACACATGCTCCTGCCAGCAGCTCTTGCGTAACCTCCTCTCTGATGTCAGCAGAAAACAGCCTCGGCCGCCACCAATGAACATTCAGCACTTTTTTTTTTTTTTAACACTTGTAATGAAGGTGGAGGAGTAAAAACATTTGTCACAAATGTCACATGACCACCCAGAAACCTTTGTCCTGTTGTTGATTTTATTTTGAAAGGTCCCTCATCCTTTCCTTTTCAAAAGAATTTTATTAAATCTGCTTGAATAGCATGTTAAAAGAAACATTTCAGAATAAAAGCATCATTCTCATATCTGCTTCATATACAACCTTTTAATCAATTTTATTTTGAAATTTTTTGCTTCTTTTCCTTTTTAAATATTTAAATCTGTGGGTAAATCTGCTTTAACTGCACAGACACTGAACTTTGGTATTTTAATATCTATAATTAGAAAGAGTTACACACTGCTGAGTAACACACTGAAAGATGAATTAACTATATTTGTACTGTAAATATGTCATTTGATTTTCCTCTATTCAGGAAAAACATCTTGTACACGCTTCCTGTTTCTCATTTAATCCACTTCACTGTATAATTTGATTTCTAGATTCATTTTATATATTTAAATCTGCTTTAATTGCATGTAAGTAGTAATTTGACTGAAGCAAAACAGAAGCTGAATTGATCGACAGAGAAATATTCACTTTTCAAGGATCATATAATCTGCAACAGGTCCCATTACTACACTGAGTGTGTGTGCGTGTGTGTGTGGTATGTGAGCTGTAACCTCAGTAATATGCAATCTAACAGCTCCAACAACGACAGACTGACACTTCAGGTTGGTGGCTGGTGCAGCGTGAAGCAACACTCGCTCTGCTGGATGCAGCCAACGTTTCCACTGACGAGCAGAAATCAAACGATCTGACGTTCATCAGCGCGTCGCTCTGCGTTTGACCCGACTACAGAAACAAAAGCTGCAGCCGATCGCAGCCAAACTGATGATTAACCACAAAGTTGGCAACAGGTGAATGAGGGTTTTTGGTGTGTGTCAGTCACAGGAGGTGACCTGTGGAGCTGGTGGAGGCAGGAAGCACACAAACAGCAGCGCCTGCTTCAGACAATCTGAATATGATGCAACAACAAACCTGCTTCTCTCTCTACTTAATACATGTTTTTATTTCTGATCATTACATAAGATTCATTGGAAAATAATTGATTTATGCCCCTAATGACATGAATTTATTTTTGTGCTGCAATAAAGATTTTTATTAAAAAATAATAAACACTAAATTCTTTGTGTCGTCTACAATAAGAAATGAAATATTTTTGAATTTGGATCATTGTCAAGAAGAAAACAGACACCTTGGTGGATTTTACAGAGTAAATAACAAATTGATTCCTTGTGAAAAGATGAAAACAAATGACTTAATAATAAAACTAACAGTTTGTTGCAGCCTGACTGTGACACCAGACTCGGGGGGATTTACCAAAACCCCAAAATAAAAAAATAAAAAAGTTTTTAAATGATTCAATATATTAAAAAAACTAATGGAGTAATGAGGTAATTGACTTTCATTCATGACATCATCTTCATACCATGGTGCTGACCTAAATAACTTTTTACAGGAGGATGTTTTAAAGATGGCGCCAAGAGATCAAAGCAGGTTTATGTTGCTAATTATAAAACTATATGAATATAATGAAGTTTACTGATGGAGCCTGACGTCCCCTCCCTCCCTCCCTGTGTCCTTTAAAGCTCCCATTAGACTTTGTCCCCGTCTCTTTATGCACCACACTCCCTCTCTCTGTCCTGCCGGACGTGACTGTGTTACCAACACACAAACCCCTGTTGTCCATCTCTCACGCCTCCTTTTTGTTTTTTTTTTATTCCCTCCTACTCCATTTGTGGATTCAAACCCCGTCTGACCCTCCGCTGGCCTCTGCAGCGTGAAGGCCAAAACAGGAAGAGGAAACAGACGGGTATCAGCGGAGGAAGCTCGCTGCCATCACGGTGTTAGAGGAGCTGGAGGAGAGTGTGTGATACTGCTGTGTGTGTGTGTGTGTGTGTGTGTGTGGAGTTTCTTCTTGAAATTACTTTTCACCATTTTAATCATGCATTTGAGTCGTCTTGCACCTTCAGCTCGTATCTTATCAGCAAAACTTCATTTATTTTGGTGAACACGTCGCTGTGTCACTCCCTCAGATTGACCCCTGTTCACTATTTTTGTTTTTCAATCACACGACTTTGGAGATAAAAAATGACTAACTGGGTGCTGACTGCAAAAACACAGATTTTAATTCAGAAACTTTATGAAGGAGCTGCTTTATTGTTACGACTCTGCAGGCAATACGAGCAAACAAACACACACTGATGCCTGGAAAGGTTTTCAGCACTAAAAAGTGAAATGCGTTGAAAAATAAAGCCGTAAAAAGTTTGTATTTACCAAATAATTTCATACAATTTAGTCTTCTGTGAGCACAACTCTTCATAACTATGTTCTGGACGTAGTCAGCACCAATCAGACGCCTCCTTGATTCTGTTACACAATCCAAACATCTGAAGTGCCTCAGTTTATGTCGCCGTAATAAAATATTTTATCACCCAGAAGCAGCGTTACGTGTGAATTCTTCAGAAGTTCATTGTGTCATTCTCCTGGAAATAGACTTTATTAAACAGATTACACACACTATAAAGTGCTCCACAGTACAATTACACATTTAAAACTGCATCGCAAAGAGATTTGTGTAGTTTACTGTGATGAAGCAAAAATGTATCAAATATCGTGGATTCATTTTCCAGGTTTTTTACTTGAAAAGTTTGTATCATTGAAATCAAAGGGATTGTGTTATATTTACAACCTGTGTCATCCAGATACATTCATGTGTCATTTTTTCCAATTCAATAAATAAAAGTGTTATTTAAGGAGTGACTTCAGCATTTTTAGTTTGTAACAATCCAACACGTGGCGTCACACACATGAAACAATCGTTTGATGTGAAGAGCTTTGTGAAAAACTTCAACCTCAATGAGCTGCTTTTGACAACATTAACATTTAAATACTGCAGCGAGCACCCGCCCGGTGTGAGGAGCATAATCAGAGGGTGACTGTGTAATGAGTGTAATCAGGAATTAGACTGTTTGTTGACAACATGATCAAATTACAAATAAGAAACAATCAGACTAAAATAAAAAGTGTTTCCTCATCATCACCTGTGAATTAAGCATCTCCACGTGTTGCATCTTGTCATAATAAAAGTGACATCAGTCTGATATTATCCCCACAATCTGTACACATGATGATGACCTCATCAGCTCCACCATGACCATTACACTTCCTGTAATCAACACTTTTACTCCTGATCCTGGTTATTTCTGTGTCTCTGAGTCACATGATTTATTTTGATATGATTTCTGATGAACTCATTTATTCAAAACATCTTTAACACTCTTATTACAACTACTATTACTTATTATTATTACCACTGTTATTCCTCTTGTTAACACGGTTGTTGTCTTTTATTTTCAAAAAGTATCTAAACTATAATTTGAACACATGTCTGATAGTTACTGTATATGTCAAAGCATCTCCTCTTTACAAGGATCTGAAGCCTCTTGAAGCAGCTGCTCAGACTCTGATGAGACTATAAACCTCTGCAGTAAAACCAGAGACAGATTAAACTGACTGCACAATCTGAATCTGTCCCGTTTATATTAAAAACACACAGATTTGCAAAGACCTGCAATTTCCTGCAGATGGAGGAGGGAGATTCTCTGACTCACCTGTCTCACAGTTTTAAAATAATATAACAATTATTAAAGTGTCAGGACAGGAAGCTGTGGTATTTATAGATCAGTGGGAGGTGAGGAGTGCAGAGATGTTAGATTAGTCAAATGATTGGGATGTAAACATCCGCCCAACATCCATCTATTTTATTTAACACTTGTGTATTCATTGCTGGTTTAAGAGTTAAATTTTGTCTGTTATTGTCATCGTGTTACAGCTGTACCAGTGTGTACATGTGCTGACCTTTGACCCCTTTATGTTCTGGATGTCCCAATGCACGTTGTCAACAAGCTGGGATCTATATCTGTGTATTTCCACCTCTACGATGTGTGTATTGATTAGAAAAGTACAAACAAGTAGCCAAATATCAGTGTTTGCAATCTCCTGCAACACATTGAGCAACGTCTGTGACTCTAAAGTTGAGAAACACTGAGTTACTACATCAGGATGGGTTTTTTTTAAAAGAAAGAAGACAATCATCTGTAAACAAGTCTAATTTATAAACCCTGCAACAGACTGTGTCCATGTGCATCCTAGAGGTGCACAAAAAACAACAAGACTGCTCCTAAAATGTGTCTGTGGTGTTTTTAATGATGTCAAATCATAGTTTAAATTCCTTACAGCGGGGTAATGTGTCTGACTTCATAAAAACAAATGTGCAGAGATGATCTGATGTGCAGCCGGATCCTGCAGTGAAACAGAAACTAAAAGTTTCCTCCTGATTCAAAGCAACGAACAAACTCATGGTGTCTTGAGGTAGAAGAGTGTAAACACAAGAGGCGGCTGTGTGTCACATCACAGTGAGTAAACATGTTCACCAAGTGTGGGGACAGGGCTTATGTAATAGACTGGGCTACTACACAGTCACAAGAAGGCCACTGATCAGCTGCTGATGTCAAAAACACACACAAGGAGTTGTGTTGAGTAGTCTCCCTTCCCCTCCAGCCACATGTTAAACATCTGCATTGTTGTGCGATGACCTGATTATTCAGTAACCTGGGATCTCACTGGTTTGTGTACAGTGGCAGTGCCAGATATCCACAGGACTGATAAAGCTGGGCGGAAATTAAGAGTTTCACAGGCCTTTCATTGAGTCAAGAAGGAAACAAAGTGGCAGAAACATGTTTTTAGGACGTTTATCGAGCTGTGGTGCACCATGGCTTTATCTTCATCTACCAAACTATATCTGATGTGGGTTATAACTGGATTTGTGATGACTGACACGTATTTTTACGCTTTTATCAAAAATCATAGATCAATAATTGGCACGTCATTACTTTTACTTTCTCCACAGGCCAAAAGGCCGCAGATATGAGACATGCAGGACACTTTTACTGTGTCCCCTGCACACTTTAGTGAGAGTCTGTGCAGCAAACTGTAAGCAGATTACTGCGTAGGCTCCGAGTTCAGGAGATGGGGAGCTTTGCAAAACTTTTTTAGGCAGAAGAGGAAAAACCAAAGGCGCTTCTTACCCCTCTCTCCTGCGGCTTTACTCCCCTCTTCATCCCGGCTGACTTGGGTGATTATTGAGGACGGATTGTCCATCACATCCAGGTCTGGTCCAGAGTGCTGACCTCACACTTTAAACTTAGAGACTGTTCGCTGGCTCGGTGCTGCTGCATTAAAAACCAAACTGGAACACGAGCTAAAGAAGCCCAAAACGCAACAAAGTCACAACTCCGCAGCTCCGTCCATTCACACTTCAAACGTCCGCTCCACAAGTTTGAGGAAACTCACGAAAACATTTGTCAAAGGAGTTGGCAACTTTGATTCAATATGTCGCTCGACTCCGCTCGCAATTTCAAGATACAAACATGGAGGTTTCAAGGCTGCCCATTCCACTTAAAGTGGCGCAGAGAGGGGAGTCGACCGCGTACAGCGCCTCCTCTCCGGGCGTCTGCAAGTTTAGCGACGGTCCCTTAAAGTAGCCTGAAACAAAGTTGCCCAAAAGTTAGCTGAGCTAGCATGCTAGCTACACCGGACTCGTTTTTGGCCCACAAAACTTCTACTAAGTAGCTTAAAATCACTTATCTCACTGTAAACACTGCTAACAATCCATTTTAGAGCATCTGAACGGTGATTTAGAGGCTTAAAACAAACGAAATCTGCTTTATACTAAACAGCAGAAAGCGTAGAAAACGGTTTATATCACGGCTCCGTGACATGACGCTGTTTCCACGGTGTTTTCTTCGGGAAACCGGCAGGTTTGCGTGGGCGTGGGTTACTACCGCCGTCGTGTAATGACCGCTGTTAGTGAAAACTTGCTCAAGAGCAAACCCTTACTATTTTTTTGAAGGAGAAGCAGCGATGAAACGCCCAGTCCGGGCCCCTTGAAACTGCCTGTCAGTCAGGGAGCGTCGCGAAAGTGCCGCTCCTGTTGTTCCTCTGTTTACAGTTACTGTGTTGTATAAATACAAGAGCAGGATTATCTCAGACTGTCTTCAATTATCTGAATCATAATTTACTTTTTTATGATAATATTTACGTTTAATTTTATTATTAGTTACTCCAGTATTGAAAAGAAACCACCACACAATGATCCACAACTTGATTCGCACTACTGGTACTCAAAAATAAATAAGTAAAATTTGATAAAAAATACTTGGTTCTATTATACACATCTGTGTGTTTCTGTTCATTTCTGTTAAATCCTTATTTCTATATATTTTTTTACTCTATATCTGTGCAATTGTGTACATTTTTATGCTCTTTATACTCTTTTATTATTTTTTGCGCTCTGTACTTTTTTCTGTTTGCTGGTGTGACAAAAAGTCCCTGGTGTGAGATGAATAAAGTCTTATCTTCTATTTTACTTTTTATTAGTTACTTTCACTCCAGTGTTGAACTCAATACATTTATTTGTGCCATATAAATATACTTTATACTCCTACTCCACCACATCTCAAACTACAAACTCTGTTTTATTTTTTCTGACCTCAAATTTACAATTTATCTGAATGATCATTATTGTTTTGATGTTGCTTTGTTACCTTTTCTTTTGTAAAGGCCTTTATAACTTTGTTTTGAATAATCACTAGCTAAAATAAAGTTCTAGTGACATGTTACTTTCTGTATTTAGCTTTTTACACATTATATATATATTTTTTGATAGTCTAACATAAATAAAATGTCTAATTTCACTGAGGAAAAGGATTCTTATAGATTAACATGCCAGTAATAATAATCTATTAATAAAGAACATAATGGTATGACACTCTTTGGATGTATTTTCTAGCATAGTACTTGTAAATTCTTTTAAAAGATACGTTTTCTTGTCTTTTTTTCAGAGTAAACATAACAAAATGGCTGTTGTTTGTCAGCGTCTGTGTTTAACTAGCATTGTTCTGTCCTTCTCAAGCAAACAGGTTGAGGAAGTAAACACCCAGAGGTTTGAATGAGCAGCTTCGGCCATACTTTAGATTTGGATCCCTGAACATCAACCTGCTCACACAGAGATACAAGTTCCCAATTGTATCAATAGTTTATTACATACTATCTCATAAAAACATTTTCAACTTTTTGCCACATATAAACACCGCAAATTGGTACATTTACAAATCTTCAACCATCCAAATTCATACAAAAAGAACACTGTGATAGAGCAATACACAAGACGTTCTATTATTACAAGGACTGCGTGTACTGCGTGTACTGTTATGTCTGCGCGTACAAACGTATGCATGTAAGAATCTGCTGTAAAGTCCAAATGCTGTACTCAAATTTTTGCTTCGTTCAAATAACCGTGAAGTCGAATCAATGGAGACACATTTACAAGATAAACATTTTGGATATTAATCCGATTTAGGCACTGACTGGGTGATCAATCGATGGGTAATACTGACAAACCACAGGAATTCTGGGTAAAATGTTATCTACATTACAGACTGATTTTCATAGTTGTATTACAGTTAGAGCTGAGTTTAACCACAGAACAAGAAGTTGTACTACAAATTCCTAGTTCAACCCTAAAATAGTTACTGTGTGACTCTTAACACCAATCACAAAGACACTCCTTATTTTTTATTGATTTTTTCCGCCTTGATGCTAAAAGTGAAAAGTCAAAAATGCTCGTGCACACTCTCTCTCACACACACATGCAAATAAATTAACATGAAAAAAGTAAACAATTTCTGAAGAAAAAAAAAAAGGATATTTTTGGTTTTAAAATGTGACTAAATGCCAAAAAAATAAAATAAATTAGCAGCTTAAATCATGATACATTCACATGAGTTGTTCACTACTAACTTGAGTGATGTAAATAAGGTTCTGCAGAAAAAAGAAGTAATGATACACATGACCCAGGCTGATCGTGCAGAGTGGAGACCAACGTTCATCTCAACCAAATGTGCAACTTCAGACTTCACTATGTGACCGAGAAATTGTGCAATCAAAAGGAAACCGAAGAACATCCCGTGTCCTTTCAGCATGAGCAGTCAATGAACACACCGTGGTGGTCGGTCTGCTTCTCACTGGTATTGAATCTTGAACAATCCCAAAGTAACACACGGACTCCTGTGTGTGTTGTCTTTGGATATTCCTGCTGCATCCAGCTCCCTGCCCGTCTGACCGTGCCTCACCTGGCAGGCTGTCATGCTCACAGAGGATCTATTAAGACGCAGATCCGACTCTGCAAACTCGTGTCACTTGGGGCTGGGAACATGCGGTGAGGTCGCAGACGGCGAGGACTGCGGCGAGCTCTGGTAGGTGCGCAGCAGCACCTTGTGCTTGGTGGCGCCCTCTGTCCGACGACACTGCTGCTCCACCAGGAACTCCTTGAGCCGGCTGGAGGTGAAGGTGAGAGTCTGTCTCCTGAGCTTCATCAGGTAGGAGTCCTGCAGCCAGGCGAGCGAGAAGCAGTCTCGAGTCGTCGGACGGGCCCTGAAATACACACAGGAAGTAACATTTAGTTGTTTTCTTTTTTCTTTTAAAGGAAGTGTATAACCAGCTGTTAATAGCAATCACCATGGGTAACTGCTCAGCATCTTCTTGAGAAAGGCGGAGGCACTTTGGGACACATTTGGGTACAGTTTTGTTGGGTCGAACTTGGCCATTAGGATTTTCGATTCAACACGCTGAGGGTCCTTATCTTCGAAGGGGAGGCGCCCACTGAGCCTGGAAGGAGAAAAACAACATTTGAGGTTAATTCGAAGCACCTGACAAAAAGCAAACTCCACTGACTGATCTTGAAGGTCATGAGTGGCAAGAAAAAATAAATAAAACTTACATGATGTAGGTGACAACTCCAACAGTCCAGATATCAGCAGGAGGACCGACCACTTCACATTTCACCATCTCAGGAGCTTCACCCACAAAAAGACTCGTCAGTTTTTTGCTCTAATACTGAATCTGATGAAGGTCTGATGAAGGTGTGTCTCCTCACCCATGTACTCCAGCGTCCCTGCTCCCGACTCCTGGTGTTTGAGGCTCAGGGGGTTGAAGCTCTGCGCGCTCCCAAAGTCCACAATCTTGACGGCGTTGAGGTTGGTCACCAGGATGTTGTCGGGCTTGAGGTCCAGGTGGAGGACGCGGCGGTTGTGGAGGTACTCGACTCCCTGGAGAATCTGGACCAGGTAGCCCACCACGTCGTCTTCGGAGTAACGGAACCTGTGGCGAGCGAAAAAGTGGATCCTCAAGGGGTCAAAACCTTGAAATGTGAGCAGAAACTTGACATGAATCTTCATGAGGTGATGCACCCCCTCTCCCACCTGTCGATGAGGCTGTACAGCAGCTCCTTGCCCGTGCAGTACTCAGCCACCAGCACCAGGTAGCGCGGCGTGACGTAGGCCTCGTGCAGAGCCATGACCTTCTCGTTGTGCAGGGACTTCAGGATCTCGTACTCCTTCAGGACGTCCTGCTTGTTCTCCTGACTGTAGGGAATGATCTTTGCCATGTAGATTTTACCTGTCGTGTTCTCTCGGCACTCTCGGACGACCCCAAACCGACCCCTGGCGACAAAAACAAGAGTCCATCTTGAAATTCAGGTCAAAGCAACAGCTGATGATAAAAAGGTAAATAAACGTCTGGTATTTCACCTGGCTTTCTCATCCAGGAAGGTGTAGGGTTTCTGAGGGACTCCCTGTCGTAGAGCGGTGGAGGGCGTAGCGCGTCCTGATGGCGTGCTTCTGGTGGGCGTACTGGCTCCTTCACCGATGGGACTCAGGCTGGAGGTCTGGAGGACTTGTGGGGAGAAGGACACGGGAGAAGGAGCCACGCGAGCGGT
>OOFC01033174.1:0-11448 GCA_900323345.1 Pseudochromis fuscus | reverse complement strand
GCCGGGGCTGAGGCGGAAACGCTGCGTCACCTCGCGCAGGTTGATGTAGGACTTGCAGCGAGCCTTGGAGGAGTTGAAGAGGAAGAAGTCCTTCTGCATGTGCTGCTTGTTTCCATGCATCTGGAGGAAGAGGAGGAGGAGGAGGAGGAGGAGGAGGAGGAGGACAGAAAGTGAATGAAAGGAAAAAGTCCAGAACTACTGTATAGAAATGATTGATGATGTCATCAACTTGCTGCTCCACTGTGAGGCCTGGTTACATCTTCCTTACCTCCTTTGGCACCTGCAGGAGGAAGAGGTGAAGTTAAAACTCAAATCAGATCTTAGGATTTCACAGATGCTGCAGAGTAATGAAACATGCACTGAAAGCTCAGTAGGAACCACACTGGACACCTCGTAAATGGCGAACCCGATGGTGAAGAGGTTGGCTCCCATCTTCCTCTCTTTCCTTCTGTTCTTCTGCATCAGCGCCACCACGAAGGTGCAGCCCACCTCGTTGTCCTCCGGGTCGTCGTCCTCCTCCAGCAGGCGCAGGCGGTACTGAGGGTTGGTCCAGAAAGTGTCTGCAGGAGGAACATGAGATCAATCACCTGGAAGGATCAGGGTCTCCTGGGTGGGGGGAGCGGTGAGCTGCAGCGTACCTGGGTAGTTCCTGCAGCCTCCAGCGGAGCAGCCTCTCACCCAGCGGCCCTCGTTCACAGACACTGTCCACTTGTGGATCTTGTCGTCCTCCAGGGCGTCGGGCGTGAGGTTACAGATCTCGATCTTAGTGTAGTTCTTCTTGAAGTCTTCGAATGACATCCTGGACAGACAGAGGAGGGACCAGGACGGGAGGGAGACCCAGCTCTTATTATTGAAAACTAGCTGGTTACTGATGATTTCAGTGTGGCTCCTCCAGGTGAGGATCTAGAGCTACAAGCATCAGTCACATGACACGCGTTGCTCACCAGAACTCTCCGTCCTCGGCGCTCTGGTGTTGCAGCTTCTCCTTCTCGGACTTGGAGAGCGTTGCCCACTCTTTGGAGCTGATGGAGATGAAAGGAAAGATGCTTTTAAGCTACAAAGCTTAATGGATGAAGGAGGATTGAAAGTAAAAGGCGGTGATTAACACTGAGGATTGTTAAAAACTCTCACTTGTCGCTCCAGGGCCCGTTCCACTCCACCTGACCCCACGGGTTCCTGAGACGCACCAGACGGACTTTAGAGTCTTTGTGCTGAGACGGTTTACACTGTGGGGAGCAGCAGAGTCATCATCTCAGGATAAATAGTTAACATCATTTTGGGGGTTTTTTGTAATTTAATGGAGACATAAATTACTTTGTAGCAACTGTGTTATAAATAAAAAAAAGAAACGTAGCTAGTAATAATTTAGATCCTTTAAAATCAGTGGTGATGTGTGTGTTTTATAGGTATTAATAGATATTGTGGATGTATGAGGGGGTGGGATGGGGTTATGGTTTGTTTAAAGCAGTGGTCTCCAATCTTTGTTGCACCACGGACCAGTTTAACGTCGGCATTATTTTCACGGACCGGCCTTCAAGGTGTGGCAGATAAATACAGCGAAAATAAAATAACACAACAGGCATATAAAACCAATGTGTCCCCCTGCAAACAAGCTCCCTAAAGACGTTTGTTTTTACTCGTTTTAGCTAGTTTGCGGACTAGTTTTTTTGGGCAACGTCTCTGATCACGTGACCGGGACAAGCGTATTGACGTAGTCAGAGAGAATCCGGTTGATTTTCAAAATAAAACGTCTTTCAGACTCTAATAATCAATGCAACAGAAATTATATAAATTATTCATTCTTTCTGTGCGGCCCGGTAACAGATGCCTCATGGACCGGTACCGGTCCCCGGCCCGGTGGTTGGGGACCACTGGTTTAAAGGGATATTCAGGTGGCAATATGAAGAACTTGCAACAAATGTTTTAAATATGATGATTTTCTGGAGATCAAAGGTAAAAGATGTTGGTAAATTTGAGGGTAACTGGAGAATTAACCTCCCGTCCTGACACTTTCAGTCTCCACCATACGTCACATTGTCCAGTGCTGCTTTACCTCCTCCACCGCCGTCACAGAGTAGGCGTGGCCCTTCACAAGTCCCGTCACCGTGCGGGTCTCAAAGCGAGCAGGAACCAGGGACTGCACACAAACACAGGAGCCAACATGTGACCAGAAAAACAGCAAAATCAGAAAATCTCTTGTGCTGCAGCCCACACCAGGTGATTAAACACAAATTAATCCAGGACACAAGGTGAATGCAGACGTACTGTGTGTGGCACCAGTGGAATGAAATAAATATGATAAAAAGATTCATGTTAAAATGTTTGGAAACTAAAGCAAGAGAAGTTTATCTGAACTGATCCTCAGCTCTTTGTACTGCGTTTATATCCAGAGAAACAGTCAAAATAAAACTACATTTATGAACATTTTATTGTTTGATGGAAAAAAGTAATTTTTTTAGATGCATATTCTTTAAAATAAAACGTCTGTGTTTTATTTATTTATTTATTTATTATTATCTTTTGGTTAATATTCATGCAGAAAACTCCAGCTATATGACAGGCTATCTAAATGCTGTCTGTGTGGGTTAAAAATGTAAATTATTCAGTTAAAAATGAGCAAATCAAACATCAGTCTAATGAAATAACACCTCGTCTACATGAGAAATTTAACACCAGCTAAAATCTTTGTTGTGTTGAGATCCAGAGGTTGAACTCAGAGACAGCTGTGCAGCAGATGCAAGGTGTCAACAACCAGAGGGAGCCAGTAAATCATAGACATGTCTCCATCAGTGAAATCCATCAAAATCAACCAGAGCGAGATAAAAACAGTCTCACGTCGATGGAGCAGCCCATGAGCGAGCCTCTCTCCAGAGCTTTCTTCATGATCTTGTAGAGCTCTTTGGGAGCTTCCTTCATCTCGTAGAACTCAGTGACTCCACCGGTGAAGTCCTCCATGGCCTCAGTGGTGTTTCCTCCCTTCAGGGCCTCGTAGGAGCCGTGGAGCCTGCACACAGACACACACACACACACACACACACACACACACACACACACACACACACACACACACAGAGGGGGTGTCAGATTTACAATGTGGTCATTCAGCTGTCACTCATCCATAAGTTGCACACATCAATAAAGCTCGAGCCTGAATTATACTTGGTGTAACTCATGATGCCCGTAAGTGTGAAACCTCATCACCCTCTGTAAACACCATGTAAACAGAGGAAGCTGAACCTCCTCGTCTTCCTCTCCAGGATGAAACCACTCACTTGGCGTAGGCCTTCTCCAGCAGGGCGCTCCAGAACTCGTTCCTCTCGGCGGACTTGGTGAACACCAGCTGGTTGTTGAAGGTTGGGATGCGGTCGTCAATGACGACGTCCACCCAGTCGCCATAACGCCAGAACTGATGGATGAAGAAACCAGTGAAGAGGAGCAACACAGAGGATCAGGTATTTAAAAACATGAAAAACATGAGGAGACAGTGACATGTTTAAAATCTCTTTAGAATCATAATTTAAAATATTAATTTTTTATTAATATTATATATTTTATCAGTTGTTCTATTAATTATTAAGTCCATACACTGCTGGAAAATAATGATGATGCTGTCCTGTACAATTTCCCACAGTCCAGAGATGTGTTTAAAACTCAGACTGTTACAACATGTATGTGTATATGTACATGTATGACAGAGAAAAACACAGAAACTTCACATGTGGGAATCAGCAAATATTCAACATTTTTGCTCAAAACAACACAAAATGTATCATTCTAATGAAGCTTATTTCCTCCTCTGTCTGTAAATTGACTTCAGGAGAATAAGTTAAAACAGGGATGTGGGGGGAGGATGGAGGTGATGAAGATGTTTGTTTCTCTGACCTGGAAGTGGAAGATGCCGCCGTATCCTTCAGAGAAGCTCTGCTCCTGAGGAACCACCCGGTACAGCAGCTTCTCATTCAGGGTGAGACAGGCGATGGCAGCGAGCAGCCAGCAGTCACCTACACACACAACACACACCTTCATTCAAACTTCACTTCTAACCAGGAAACTCTTACAAACATTCATCTGTAAAGTGCATTTTGAGTCTGTTCAGGCAGCGGAGGTCACACAGTGAAACACTCAGTACACACACACACATACACACACAAATGAAGCTTTAACAAACTGTCACAGCCACAATCAATCAACTCATTTTCACTCTTCAGCTTTTAATCCAGACTGAATGTGACGCCTTTGCTCCAAATTTATTTTATTTTGTTTTACTTCAGCACTTTGGTTTTAAATGTGCTGCATGAATCAAACTGACTTTCTCAGGAGTGCTGCTCTTTTATTTTTCATTTATTTTGCTTTGTGCACCAGACAACATATCTACACTGCAATACAATCTTCATCTTGTCTTTATACTGTCATCTCACTGCTGTTTTTCAGATGCATGTGATAATAAATCTCTTGTATCTTAATTGTCGTAGATCAGACAGGTGCAGTGACACTCTGTAGCTTTTTGATGACATCCTTAAATTCATTCATAGACAATCAATTCTGCGAACAACACCCAAAACATCGACTAAATCTTAATACTGATGATTAAATATTTTGCCTTTTCTTAATCCAACAAACACAGAAACTGTCCTGTGGTGACTGTGACCCCTCCTCGCCGCTGAGTGCTGACGTCTGTGCTTTCTGTGATTGTCCAGGTGTGTGACAGGGGTGGGAACAATGTAAGTTTTTCAACAGGGAACGTTGGACGGTCTCTGCCAGGACCTTTGTCCCCTTTGGTCCCCCTTTATTTGCTGTCTCAACGCAACAACAATGAGAAGTGCTGCTGGTTGGATTCCCTTCCAAAAGAGTAAGCACAATATGGGGAGGCCGTGTGCGGGGGATCGATGGGATGTTTGCTACCCTGTGATCACCCCGAGCTGCTCGCTGCAGACTGTGGCTGAAAAATCTCTTTTTTAACAAACCTGTCTTGTGCAGTTCAGTGAGAGTTTTAGCAACATCTAGAAACAGCTGAACAACCACAAGGTGAATCTCTTCCTGTGAATCTCACTCAAACAAAATCAAATGAATGAGCGTCGAGCACCGAGCTGAGAAAGCATTTACCGAGGTCTCCCTGGCAGATGTCTGTCCTACTGGCTCCTCCGACAATGAACTGAGGGTTTTCACAGATTTCCTGCAGACAATAAACACAAAGGAGTTAACTTCAGTCAAAAAAAATATCCATCCACACCATCCGAGGGAAACACGGGTGTCATTCAGATCCAATCCATCCCTGTAGGACTGACGTGGAGCATTTCAATCCCATCCTCTCCGGGTTAGATCCCACAGCAGCAGCAGCACTCAGTGAAATCATGAAAATATAATCCCTCATCAGGACTGAGACGTCCTCGCAGGTTTCATGTTGCAGTGTGTACCAGAAATAACGTCCCACCTCCCACATGTGTCAAACTTCTCCATCCTGTGTCTAACCTCCCCCTCCTACCTTGGGCCTCTTCCAGACGATGTTCTTGACCTTGTTGGACTTGTGTCCGAGCTCCTTGAAGCCCAGAGACTCCACGGTGGCCGGGAAGGATTCATCCTCGAACAGGCCCTTCCTCTGAAGGCACTCCTGTCTCAGGACGCTGAAGTCCTGGCCGTTGAAGCGGACGGGCTTGTTCAGAGACCCTTCCCCGTCTCTCCTCTCTCGTTCCCGGATCAACCGGTCGCAGAAAAAGCCAGACGGTGTATAGGGCATCTCGTCTCAGCTGACTTTTTTTTTTGTTGAAAAAACTGGGCTTTTGCCACTTGTACTAAAGTCTTAACAAGCCTAAAGACCCTGGCATAAATCCAAACAGCTAATGTCTGATTGGCTCCTTCTTTGTGTGACGTCCCCCTCCCCTTCGTCACAGAGTAGATGCTTGGTTTCAAAGAGACATTCACCTCACATGCATTCACCTTTGCATTTCCATACACACACACACACACATATGCACGGAAACTCACACATCACATAAACGTCTAGGGCGCGCTCCCATTGGCTGAGGTGAAACAATGATGTTTAACTGGCTGTGGCGCTCCGGTGCCATCATTGTTGGGTGACACAAAGGCCAGCGGGCTGCACCAGAGGGCATGTAAAGAGTGGTGGGTAGATGGCCTGCCTCAGCAGAAGGCATTCAACCCCTTTAAACCTCTTCTCAATGGAGCTCAGCATTGAGCAGTCTCAGCATAACGAGGCCAGGATAATAAGAGGAGCTTCATCCATTTTTAGCACCGATCAGAAAACTACAATCTGATGTTTTGGGTTCAGCTGATCATCGTTAGACTGCTCAATGCTGTGTCTTAAAAATCTCAGCGTCCATCACACAGGACGGACTGTGTGCTGCTTTAAAGGTACAAACTGAAACACCTGACCACAGCGGAGGTCAAGATGGGAGCGATCAATATTAAAAACACTTGTTTCCAGAATTCATCAGATCACTTCAGATGATGACTTCCTGTTTCTCCCACATGAAGAAGACAATCTGCTGCACATCCTTCAAAAGCATCTTAAAAACTATTTGTTATATTTTTATATTTCTCCTTGATTTAAATATTGTTGCAGTAAAGAAGCAGCTGTTGAAACACATCCTGAGTCCACAGAGGTCACTGACATCAAAGACTTCATCAGTTTATATAATCCAACCTAATCTGTACTTCTTCTGTTTCTGTGTAATGTCTCAGATCAGAGCTGAACATGACTCTTTGATGTCAGTTATGTCTGTCACTTTGATTTAGATGTTATTCTTCCTCCACAGCTGCAGCTATAAGACGCTTATAACAACACGTCCACAGAAGTAACGACATCATAGAGTCGTTCTTATACTTTATATAATCTGATCTTTAGTTCTTCTATTTCTTTGTAATGTCTCATGTAACAGCTACAGATTGAGTTATAAGTAGCTGAATTATAAAATGTATAAAAATGACTCTTTGATGTTGTTACATCTGTGACATTGAAGGTCACATTTTTATATTTCACCTTGATTTAATTATAGATGTAACCTCATCTTTAGCTCTTCTATTTCTTTGTAAAATCTCATGCCAACTCCGAATTAGATTAGATTATAAAGAATATAAAAATGAGTTTTTGAAGGTTAGATTTATATTACTCATTGATTTATTTATTATTCATATAAGACAACAAGACGCTTAATAAAACACGTCCACAGAACTGACAGTTGTTCATATCGTCTAACCTAATATTCACTTCTTGTATTTCTTTGTAATGTCTCATATAAGAACTAAAGATTACATTATTTACATTTAGATTATAAAAGTAATTAAATTAACAGAATATAGTAATTTATGGAAAGTATAAAAATTACTCTAAAGTTACGTCTGTGACTGTGAAGGTTACATTTTTATATTTCACCTTCAGCAGCTAAAAGACACTTATTAAAACACATCCACAGAAGTAACTGACATCAAGAATATTTATTATATTAATCTAATCTAATCTAATATGTAACTTTTATATGAGACGTTACAAAGAATTAGAAGAAGTAAAGATTAGATCATAAAAAGTATAAAAATTACTCTGTTACATTTTCAATATTCTTTCTGTAAAGACACTTATTAAAAAACACCAACACAAGTAACATCAAAGAGTCGTTTTTATACTTTTTAATCTGCTCACATTTGACTCTTCAGTTCCTGTTTCCTTGTAATGTCTGATGTGAGAACGTGGCTGTTGCAGCTTTTCTTTCTTGTTGTGCTATTGTCGTGCTTCACATAACCAAGCACAAATCTGGGTGAGGAAGAGGTCAGGTCACACATCACATGGACACAAAACAACGCTGGACAACAAACTGTTTGCTTTGTCACTAGATTCAGTTTGTGTGATGACACTGTGATGACAAGCTCTCCATGAAACACACACAGTCTGTTACACACAGTGAAATCACAGCGTGGTTTATTGAAGGACATGTTTGTTTCACAGCTTCACAGTTGCACAGAATCTCTGTCAGATTAATGTTTAGAGCTGGATGATTAAATGATGATTTGTTCATATAAACCTGGAGTTAGAAATCTGTGGAGGGATCAGGTGATGCAGGGAAAATAAATACAGAAAAATAAAGAAGCTGAAACTTTGTAAAGAGATATTTCAAAATTAAATTAATCACACGTTTCTCCTTTAGTTCATTGAAATATCATTATTTATTATTTCTTTCACAGTCAATCTATCTGTACGTCCCAGTCCGCTGCCACTCGGAGGTTCAGGTTGTTCACCGTCAGCGTGCAGCAGCTTTCCACAAACTGAAACTCAGCTGCAGAGTCCTCAGCACCTGGGAGAGGAAAAACACTTTGATTTGGATTTTAAACTGTTACTGACAACAGCAAATAAACTGCTCAGTTTTCAAGGGTTTAAAAAAAATATACAATTATATTGAGATATTTTTGATTTGATGTCAGTGTTTGGGTTTTTTGTCACATATTTATCCCACCGACACCAAACTGGACATGCTTGTGTATTTTAGTTTGGATATTTGTCTCTTTAAACATCTTCACTTTGAGACTTACTGTATTATTTGATGCTGATGGTGCTTTTCTGGTGCTGTTGTGAATGTAATCTGTGGATGCAGGTGACAACAAAAAGCCCGAGCTCACCTGACACGTGCACCGTGACGGCGCTCGGTTTCCTCTTCAGCCCGAGGACGGTGAGCGACTGGACGACGGTGTCACAGTCAAAAGTTCCTTCTTCACTGGCAGGACTGAGGAGCAACGTCTATTAACTCTGTGGTTTTTCTCTCATGTGATGCAGAACTGTGTGTGTGTGTGTGTGTGTGTGTGTGTGTGTGTGTGTGTGTGTGTGTGGAACTCACCGGCAGAGCAGGCGGCCAGACAGCATGTTGAACCTGCGCAGACAGAAAGCCTTTCTGTGGCGGTACATGAAGGAGTGGCCGTCATCCAGGTACAACTCGCCCTCAGCCTCGCCCTGCAGAGAGGAGACAGGAAGTCAGGACTTTACTCATTAAAAGACACAAAAGTCACAAATCTGAACACACAAAGAAACACTTTTAATTAAAGAGGAAGCTTCCCACAGGTTATTTTTGTGTTTTACATGTGACAAACACCTCGGACATGTGTGGTGATTGTAGACGTCATGACTGTCGAATCTAAAATGAATTGTCAGGATAAAAAAAATAACTTGCCACCACATTAATAAAGTATTAATATTTCTTGTATTCTAATAATCCCTAACACATAATGTAGGTGGAGCTGTACAGGTGTGACTATACTTCTAGTTCGCTGGTGTGTAACTATGATCCCAGTAAACGTCTGTTTCCCAGTTTCCTCCAGTTGATACCTGAGAGTTTAAAGCCACAGTGATGCAGAGGGGGAGCTGCTGCAGGTCAGCGGTGCAGGAACCACTTCCTGTAGACCTGCAGACCACGGAGCCGCCACGCTGAAACACAGGAACCTGAACACGACGACCATCAGAGGATTCAGGTAGAAAAGACTCAAAGTACAAACTACTGACGGTACAGTACCTGTTCCTCGGTTATTTTAAATAAATACTGGACCAACTACACGCTGGGTTAATTCAAACCTGTAATATGGGTGTAAAAACAACAAAAATATGACTAAAAACAACCCAATAATGAGTAAAAACAAAAAAATGGTGGAAAATATTGGGTAAAAACAACAAAATAGTTAAAAAAATGGGTAAAAAAAAAACAAAAATTGATTTAAAAACAACAAAATAATGGATAAAAACAATAAAATGTTGCATAAAAATAAACCATTTATTAGGATAAATAAACCCAACATGTATTTAGTCCAATAGATCAAGTTCTGTGTGTGTGTGTGTGTGTGTGTGTGTGTGTATCAACACTGACTGTGTCCAGGGTGACAGGGACACTCAGGGTCCTGCCTCCTGCGTACGCCTTCATAGAGTGGACATCGTACCAAATCTGAAACAGTGACCAACCTTAACACAACCCCCACAGTGATGAGTAACATCACCACAAAACAACACACAAAGATGTTACCTGCAGATTTATTTACCTCCTCAGATCCAGGAAGTAAAACTCTGACTTCCTGAACAGCTGCTTGTGTAACAGGGCAGGCCAGCAGCGCTCCTCCTACACAACGTTTAATAAACACAGTTACACTCAGACACACAACAGTGACTCCACTTTGTAAATAAAAAGCATTTATCACCGATCATGTACTGGTTGTCCACGGTGAAGGTGTCCTCATCTCTTGGAAACTCCACCCACAGAGGTCTGGAGAGTTTAAAACAACACTTTGAGTATCAGTAACCATCTATCTGCTCATACCTGACGTACACTGACACCTAGTGGCTGGAAACATCTCTGCTGAAGTAGGACACTGACTGAGCTGCAGTACTACAAGTAACCAGCAGAGGGCAGCAGCACTGACCTGAGTGGAGGTACAGCAGAGGTGTGGGCCTGGTGGAACAGAGTGTACCAGTACGGCAGCAAACAGTACCTGCACACACAACAAGTAAATATACTCTCTCATCACTGTGCTACTTTTATTATTATTATTTAAATTTAATTCATAAAAAAAAAATAGACAATAAATACATAATAAATAATGGACAAATAATCATATATCTTCCTGTTAAATATCCCTGTATATTTCAGAAAATGCGTATTTTTCTATATTTCTATCATATATATATTGTGTTGATTTTTTCGTTTTTTGTGTGTACATCTGTCTTTTATCTATATTCTACTGTTTGTCTCAAAGAGCAATGCACACAGTAATTAAATAAAGATCCAATCATATTTATGTATTTATGTTGATATAGGTGTAAGTTAAAGGTGTACATAGACCTGTATTTATGTCTGTATTTGTCTTGTTTTTTGCACATTTTTATTTATTCTGATTCATTATTTATTCTTGTACTTCAGTTTTTTGTTTGTTTGGTTTTATTACCTAATTTAAATTTTTGTACTTTGTCAATCCAGCAGCTGTAAAAAAACAAACAAAAAAATGTCCCCAGTGTGGGATCCATCTTATCTTATCTTGTCTTGCCTTATCTTGCCTTATCTTGTCTTTTCTTGTCTTATCTGATCTTGTCTTATCTGATCTTGTCTTATCTTGTCTTATCTTGTCTTGTCTTATCCTGTCTTGTCTTGTCTTGTCTTATCCTGTCTTATCTTGTCTTATCTGATCTTGTCTTATCTTGTCTTATCTGATCTTGTCTTATCTTGTCTTATCTTGTCTTGTCTTATCTGTCTTGTCTTATCTGATCTTGTCTTATCTTGTCTTATCTGATCTTGTCTTATCTGATCTTGTCTTATCTTGTCTTATCTGATCTTGTCTTATCTTGTCCTGTCTTATCGTGCCTTATCTTGTCTTGTCTTATCCTGTCTTATCTTGTCTTATCTTGTCTTGTCTTATCTGATCTTGTCTTATCTTGTCCTGTCTTATCGTGCCTTATCTTGTCTTGTCTTG
>OOFC01033170.1:12715-29986 GCA_900323345.1 Pseudochromis fuscus | reverse complement strand
AAAGAGAGAAGACAGGAAACAGCACAGTTTGTTTTTTTTTTTCTTTTTTTTTAATGCTAAACAGCATGTTAGCATGTTAGCCTCTTGATGGGAAATTTGAAAACAAAAAAGCAAAACCGAACAGTCACCAACAAAGTGTTATAAACACTCTGCAGGAAGGAGTTTTCTTTTCATCGAAGCCCTTTCAGATTAAAACACCACATTAACAGGAAGCAGACGTTAGTCGGGGATTGACTCTGAGAACAATACAGCAATGTACTGATATTAGAAAATGTACTTTTACTTTGTACTTTTGAATACTTAAGTATTTTTAAAGGTAAGTACTTTAGTACTTTAACTTGAGTAACATTTTGACCAAAAACTTTTATTTGTTGTTGAGTAAGATTTGACCATGAGTATCAGTACTTTGACTCAAGTACTGAAGTTGAGTACTTTGTCCACCACTGGTCTTCTTCATTCTGTGTGGGGACCACAGAGTCTGCAGACCAGTGGGAGGACAGCAAGGTCCTCTGACCTGGAGGTGTCATCATCCTGGCACAAAAGCAAAGAAATGCTTCTGCTGCTGACAGTGCTGCTGTGTGTTTGTGTCCACAGTGTGATCCTGGTGAGGCCACCAAGCTGCTGTATGACCTCCTCTACACAGAGCCCATTAAAATCGTGCTGATGCCGGGCTGCAGCTCTGTGTCCACGCTGGTGGCTGAAGCTGCTCGCATGTGGAACCTCATCGTGGTAAGATCCTCCTCCTCCATGTGTGTCAGCCTTCAACATGCAGCTGTTGTGTTTCTTTGATTGTGTACTTCCTGCAGCATCACACCACAGTGAGTCAGTGTTTCTACTGTGTCTCAGAGACAATGCAGTGGTGCTATGAAAGTGATGGATTTCCATTTTTAGAAAGTAAAAGAAAACAATGGGGGATGAATCAGTTGGTATGGGCAGTGTCAGTCACCATGGAAATGCAGAGAGCAGCTTCACATACAGAGACACCAGCACAAAGGCAAACACCAGGCTGTCCACAGTGTTTAGGTGATAAGTGATGTCTGGGTGCTGCTGTGTGAAAACACCACAGAGGACACTTAGCACCGTAGGTGGCAACACAAGACAAGAATAACACCACAGGAAGACACTGTTAACACCAAAGATGCCGAGCCACCAGCTACACTTGAAGAGAAGTGAAGCGTGTCACAGTGGTTTCACAGTCCAATCAGGGAGGCGGCCATTGAAGTTCAGTCAGATGAACCTGGTTACAGCTGTTGTATTGATCTGTTCAGCCATGCAGACATCATGGAGGTTTCTCTTCAGGGTGTTAGAGATGAAGGAGGATCCCAGTACACGACCACAGCTCAGCTCCATCAGCTTCCAGTCAGAACTAGATTCAATATTAACAATCACTGGTGAAACATGTAAAATGATTGTTAGTTTGCATGTTGTGAGGTTGATGTTCACTTTTTGAAGCTGTGCCATATTCCAGATGTATGCACTTCAGTAAGCTGCAGCTCGGTGGGGAGATCCAGATCCCTGTTCATACTCTACAATTACCCAACTGTACTGGATGAATGCAGATGAGAGCACTGTGTCCCTGAGGATATGGTGACCTAAGGCAGATGCTCATTTTGTAGCTGGTAATCCTTGAATTAAGCTTTGATGACAATGAAGAGTCTTGATGAAGCCTGGATTACACTGTCATATATATATAGCCTGGGATACACATCAGTAATAAGAAAAACACAGTGAACATGAGGAAACAGTCAATAATCCCTGAGCAGGATGGTGGCTCAGGAACCAATGAGCATGCAGCTTTGTAGACACCTGCAGGAAGACACAGAGAGAGGGAGACAGTGAATGAGACAGTGTGTTTGTGATGAGTAAAGGACAAATATAATATCTTCAGTTTGGTCTGACTTTAGAAGACGCCTGGTGTTGGAGTTGTGTGTGAGTAGCTGATGTGTATCTGGCTGTTAGATAAATATTAATGGTGCCATCTGCTTCGCTTTAATTTAGCTACTGATTTGCCAGTGGTGGTGAAATGAGAGACCAGGGAAAAATGCTGACTTGCATCCAGCACCTGCTAAAACATCAAGGATCCTTTAATATGGTTGTGATTAGAGTGCTGCTCACAAACCTGGTGATGGTGATGGTGATGGTCGTAACTGAAGTCAGTCACATGTTCAGGTGGTTGCAGACGTGTCAATGAGCTGGTGTGAGCTCTGTGAATGAGTGATTGATTGTTACAAGGTAAACAGTCCACTTTATTGTCCATGTCAGTGAATACTGGAACAGGAAGTGGATGACCGACACAGCTCCTCTCTCCAGTCCTGCTGAGCATGTGTCAGATGTACGCTCACAGTATTTGAAAGTCGGCTCATTAAGGAGAAGCAGTGTTTTGTTGTGGGATAATAAAACTGAAGCTCATTATCTTGCAGCTTCACTTCTCTTACACACCATTAGTGTTTCACATGCTTAGCTTTTGATTGCATTTTTTTTTTATTATAAACCTTTACTTCCTCTGCAGTGTCTGTTTGCTCAAAACTGAGACACTTCGGCATTTTCATACTCCACAAGTTTTGCTTCCTGACTTCCTCCGTGCTGATGTGCACATAAAGGCTTTGATTGAATTAATTACTCCACAGTTTCTCCTGCTCATCAACAGCTGTGTGTTGGAGACTCAAACCAGTCGTCGGCTGCAGACTGCAGACTGTTACTGAGTCTTGACAGAGTGTCACCTGAAGCTCTGCATTTACAAAATAGCAACATGTGTCTGTATGTTGGTCTTCACCTGTCACACAAGAAAAACTCACATTCGGAGGAGAAACTTATCACATTACAACCTAATAACTTCATATCACCTCCAGACGTGATGTGATCAAGTGAGGACACGGTGTGGGGAGGACGGATAGACCGAGGAAAATGTCCCATTTCCTGGATTTGGTGAAGTTCTGCTCTATGCTCGGGATGAGACTTCCTGTTACTGAGCACGGTGGATGAACTTGTTTTAATGTCACCAACTGTTAGCATCACTTCAGTCTTCTCCGTCCAACCACTGGTAGGTATGTTGACACCGAGCCGTCCTCCAGCTGCCTCTGTCTCCTGAGGTCTGCTACGACGTCCTGATCAGTTACACATCAGTGTAGCTGTCTGGAGGTCAGACTAACATCTCTGAGCTCTGAGCACCACACAGCATTAATGTCACTCTGCTCTCTGGGGAATGTTAGTAAAATGCACTCACACAAAAAAAAGCTGCAGACATATTCTTTAATTTTTCATGTGCGCTGCTATTTTTATGTTAGAAAGAGCTTTGCTTCCACTTCCTACAGCGAGACGGTGACCCATTTCTTTGTCTTTGTCCACCTCATAATACGATGCCTAAAACTGCAGGCAGCCGGTGAAGGAGGATAATACTTTAAATTATGATTCATATGAAGGATATTGAAGCAACGCGGGGACAGTTTAACCTGATTATGGCAGTGCTCTCACTTATTCTGGAGGGACCTCTGCTCTCTCCTCATCTCTGAGCTGTGTGCAGGTCCACGCTCAAACTGAGTCATGTGACCTCTGAAGTCACTTTCATGGTCATGTGACCTCTGTGACATTTAGCTGAGACAGAACTCAAACCCCTGAAAGGTGTGTTGGTGTGTTGAAATGCATTATAGGGCTAATGTAATGCTCATGATGTTGCTGCATTTCCAGTTGCTTATGGAGTCACCACAGTCAAATATGTTGTTGTACCGTATTTTCTGGACTATAAGCTGCTACTTTTTTCAGATGCTTTGAACCCTGCAGCTTAAACACCGGTGTTGCTCATGTATCGGCAGCACGAAGCTCGTTAGCTTTTTACAAGCTAGCAAGCTCCGTGCCGCCGATACATTTTGCATCGTCACATCAGACCCGGTCAGAGTGGACCACATGAAACTGTTGGAATACATTCAATAGTGGCTTATAGACAGGTGTGCTCAATAGTCCGGAAAATACGGTAATTTACTGGTATTCCTTCATTTATTTCATATGTGTAATGTGAATGTGTCTTAACTAGTACAGCTTTAAAATTGTGGGACTAATATTAACATTTAGTTGCATCTCTACAGCATTTATGGCTGTAGAGGTTTTACAGTTTACTTCTGGTTTTGTTTGTTTTTGTGTGGTGCTGATGGGGATGAACTCAGCTTTGATGTGTTGGTTCGTGTCCCCCTGTGTCTCAGCTGTCATACGGCTCCAGCTCTCCAGCTCTGTCCAACCGCCAGAGATTTCCCACCTTCTTCCGCACCCATCCATCCGCCACGCTGCACAACCCCACGCGAGTGCAGCTCTTCCAGAAGTGGAAATGGACCAAGATCGCTACCATTCAGCAAACAACAGAAGTTTTTACCTCAGTGAGTCATGTAACGCTCAATCATTTAAATACATCTGTCATCAGCTGAAGTGAATTCTTCTTCTCGGTGACCTGGTGGTCCATCTGAAAACCACTCATCATTAGGGAGACATTAGGCTTCAACTTGAGGAAGATTTAGGGGCGTGGTTAGTTAAGTCAAGTCTTATATACATTAGACAATGTCCTGACTCCTCCCTTTAAATCCAAATATGGTAAATGTAATTCCTAACAAATAAAACCAACATGGTCATGTTCTGATGGCAAATGAATCTAACAGCTAAAGTCCTGGCTTTGAAGTCACCAACCAGCAGGTTACATCAGGTCAGCTTTGTCCATGTACAGTCTGTGGTTCAGACTAGAAACAACATTCACATGATGACACAAACTAAAGTAAAAACTGTGAACGACTGCCTGAAGCGACACATATAACCAGAGTTCAGAGGCTCCATATGTTACTGACACACGTGTAAATACAGTTTGCACACTGGATACCTGGGATGAACAAACACTCTTTGAAGCTAAACCATGTGAGAGGACATTAGTAAAGAGCAGGAGTGGATGTGATCAGGTGTTCAAACACATGCACAGTAGTCATGTAGGGTTTATATTTTAATATCAATGCTGCAGTACTTCTGATTTTGAACAGAAACAGTTGATCCCAGCAGTACAGCTCACATTCAAACCTCCACTGAGACCTTTCTCCGTGGAGTCTGTATGATCTCTGTGGCCATGTAGGTTTGACTGATTGATTTTAAATTGGTTGTGAGTGTGTGGTCCAGGGTGCACCCTGCCACCCAGGAAAAAACAATAATGAAGTGGGTATAGAAAAACAGAAGGACTGATGAGATCCCCAAAGACGTGACAGGATGGAGCAGTGTATGCTGATCCCACAGTGGTGTAGTGCAGGGCTGCACAGGTACGTTACTGCTGTGGACACTTCAATTCATGTTACTACAGTAGTAAATGTACATGTGAGTATACACACATACACACACACACACACACATGTTTCTCTATGTGGAGTGAAATCAAACATACATGAAAGCAAATCTTAAACGTAAAATAAATTCATATCACTGTTATTGTAATAGAGCTTATAGAGCTAGCTAACATGACTGTGGTTAGCCTAGCCACTATAAGTCAGACTGGCAACCTTAGACACTCAATGAGCTTATTGGTCGCATGTCCCACAGAAAAGAAAACACAGTCGCAAAACCCTTTTGATATATAATATGAAGATAACACTGCATACATACACATATATTTTTTATCTTAATTCTATGTATTAGTGCGGCATTCATGAAATCAATGAAGTGGTACAACAAAAAATATTTCTTTTCTGCATGCAGCATAAACATTTTGAAGACAGTGGTATCTTAACTTACGAGTGCTCCTACTTACGAATTTTCCGAAATACGAGGCATCGCAGGATTGATTTTTGGCTTTAAGTTGACAGAAAAATCCAAGTTATGAGCTAGCAGATAGCCACCCGCCGCTAGTTAGCACTGTGAACGCCACACAAATTGCACCCAACATCCCACATCTCACTTGCACAGGATGTTGCGAGTAAGTCAAAGTTAGCTCGGCCAAGGAAGGAAACATTACAGGATGTTGTTTTTGTGTAATTTTGCTGCAGCACTTAATAAAAGTGCAGCTCTCTGAAGCACAGTCGACCCGGATTTTATGTTGTGTTGTTGCTGTCGGGTGTCGCCAATGAATTAAGCATAAATTGAGCGTCAAAAATAACAGAAAACAAACACATTTTATTTCAATGTTACTGGAGCACCATAATCTTCAAGTTTATAATGACATTGAAAAACTAAACGACACAAAATGAATTTAAATAAAATATACCATTATTTTCCAAAGACACAGGGAGCCGCAGCAGAACGATGAAGGAGCCGCAGGTTGCCGACCCCCGGTCTAACCAATAACAGAGGAGCCTCTAACCAGAAAGCTGCAAACCTAATATGTTAATAACTGCAACCCCTTGTAAATAATAATAATAATACATTTCTGTGTGATTTCTTATATGAATCTTCCAATGGTACATTTTGGTTGTGGTAGCTTGTAGAAACACAGACTTGAAGTTTTCATACTGATGTTGTCCTGGACAGTGATGCTGTGTGTACCACCAGCAGCAGCAGCACGTCACTGCACCACTCTGCACGTGCTGCTGGACCCGGACTGCTGGACCATCTGCTGCTTTGCACTGTCGCTGTCGCCGTCTCTCACAGCTTCTGTGATGAGCTGAGAGGTTCAACCAGAGGCATCAGAGCAGGCCAGATCCTGCACCAGGAACCTGGTTTTTAGGTGGTTTAGTGTTGAAATAGTCACTTTGAAGGGTAAGCAGCATATATGTCATTTCCTCTGTCTCAGCAGAGAGTTTACAGAAGCTGGTAAACAAAACAAGTTAATGATGCATGGAAATAATATAAAGTGGATTATTTCATTACCTCATATGCAAAGGCTGTATCAGAGCTGTTTGACTGAAACAACTGTGTAAAGTGAGATTAAACACAAAAATACAGAATTATATTAATTTCCCAGAAGTCTAAAAACAGGCTCCCAGATCTCTGTAAATTCACTTCTTATACAACATAATCTTGAGACGGTGCAAATGACAGATCATTTCATCGAACCACAAAGTGAACTGACTGAGGAAGCTGAAGGGTTGATGAAGCAAAAAGCAACAAGGTATTCATCACCAGGTATTTTCCTTTCACAGAGAGAAGGAAACCAATGGAAAGATTAGACAAACATGTACAACACAGGAAAAGATGAGTTTCCTCCTGCAATCTCACATCCATCAGAGTGAACCACTAACAGGCTGCATCTTATTTAGCTTCTCTTTTCTTATCCAGCCATCTCCTGCAGTTTTCTTTCCTGTGATGGGTTTCTCTCTCGTCACCTGCTGTTTGGTCTGATTGCTGGATCCCACGCACCCACCATCATCCTTCAAACCACCAGCTCATCTTCCCCCTCACTACTTCAACACTACTGTTGACTGTTCTTCACATTTCTGTGACCTACCGTCCCATTATGTCTCTCATTCCTGTTCTGGATCACCGTCTCTGCCGTTTCCTCATCTCCTGCATGTGTCTGTGTTTGGCAGACGCTGGATGACCTGGAGGAGAGGGTGAAGGAGGCAGGGATCGAAATCAGCGTTCGTCAGAGTTTCCTCACCGACCCCGCTGTGGCCGTCAAAAACCTCAAGGTACCAGACCCTGCATTTGTTCTCACACTCACCAGGAAGCTGAATGATAATCAGTCAGGCCTTGTCCGGCCGGTTCACCACACAGGACTCCTGATACTCTGCAACAATAGCCCAGACGTTTCCACAGCAGCTCGGCGCTGCAGGACGTGGGGTTACTGAGGAAGATGCTGAATTTGTGCAGCTCCAGCTGAGCTGCACTAACAGCTGCTTCACTGATTTATGAATTCATCACCATGTCTCCTGGAAGTGGTGGGTTCAAGCATCATCTCACATCCTCCAGGAGTGTGCACCCAACATGTTGAACAGATGGACTCTAATAGTTTTCCTTGTTTACGTGACACAGAAACAGAACCAAGTGTAAAACACACTTGAAAACTTTTTTTTAAGTTTCACACATTTTTAAAAAAAGAATAAATGAACTTACTTACCATTAAGAAATTTAAGTCAAAGTCTGTAGGAGAGTCAGTACTTGTATTTTTTCAGTTTCTCCATGTAAAGCGTGGGTGAAGTTATAACATGACTGACTGTAGGAGACGAGTACGAGTAGAAATAAATAGAATAAAAATAAGTTAGATTTCCTGGAAAAATCTCAGCATTACTAAAAAGTGTGTGGCTGATGGTGAGCACTCAGGCGTCTTGACAGGTGGTGAGCATTAAGGTGAAGGTAGAATTATGACTGTGGCTGAGTGCACACAGTTGTCCTGTGCAATTTCATTTTTGTCCTGTGCTGTTCAGTTTGACATCAGAGCGTCTGTGGATCTGACTGCACAGACCTGGTGGACTCTGCAGGAATGTCATGTTCCACAATCACAGTTATTACTTTATCATGCCTGATAGAAGAGCTCAGCGACGGTCTTTATGCTCCATGGGACCCACACTGTAAGAACCTGGACTCAAGGAAGGAGAGGTGGTTCTCAGAGCAGCCTCACTGAGGTGGTTGTCCACGATTAGATTGTCTGATGGTGTCAGTCGCTGCCAAGAAGGCAACAGAGGATTTCAACTGGAAAGATATTCAGAAAGTGATTGATGACTTCAGACGAGTTTGTACAGTGAACCATCTACTGAGCAGCACCAGGTACACTGTTAAACTGTGTCTGAGAGACCAAGAATATTCAGGAGGAGATCATGAAACTCAGGTCTGACAAACAGGAGCACATGCAGTACATCCACACATACACTACATCCACACATGCAGTACATCCACACATGCAGTACATCCACACATGCAGTACATCCACACATGCAGTACATCCACACATGCAGTACATCCACACATGCAGTACATCCACACATACAGTACATCCACACATGCAGTACATCCACACAGAGTACATCCACACATGCAGTACATCCACACATACAGTACATCCACACATGCAGTACATCCACACATGCAGTACATCCACACATGCAGTACATCCACACATGCAGTACATCCACACATGCAGTACATCCACACATACAGTACATCCACACATGCAGTACATCCACACATACAGTACATCCACACATGCAGTACATCCACACATGCAGTACATCCACACATGCAGTACATCCACACATACAGTACATCCACACATACAGTACATCCATACATGCAATACATCCACACATGCAGTACCTCTGTGTGACAGTACCTTCAGCTACTGTGTTTACTGTGAGTGTCATTTCTAAAAATATGGACATAAACTTCATCACTCTCACAAACAAATCCAGTGAGTGTTATTTCCAGAACATAAGATGCTTTCATGCTTTAATAGAAACACCCAGGCTGTGATCTGCAGAGAGCTGATCTCCTCAGCAACAAGAGCTCCCCTGAAACATTATCTGAGAAGTGACAGTATGCTGGTTTATAAATGTTATATCTGCAGTTTGTGACAACTAAAAAGTAGAAATAGTAAGTTCCCCAAATGCAATGTTGTAGATCTCACACTGGAGATAAACCACATCAGTATCAGCACCACGTCAGTCAGAGCAGTCAGTCACCTCTGACTTTCACTTGAACTTCAAACACATGATTTTAATTTCCATCCACCAGCAGCAGCACAGAGGACTGAGCTCCTCTGGACGTCACTGTGCATCATGTGTTGTTTTATTTGTTGTTGTGTAATTCAGAAAACTCACAACTGTGTGCACATTGTTTTCAGTGAGAGCACAGAGCTGCTGAACCCTCCCTGCTTCCTGTCCTCCCTCCACCTGCTTTAGCCTGTTGTGCTTTCTTCCTGGCACACACACACACACACACACACACACACACACACACACACACACACACACACCTTACAGTGACCTTGCCCAGCATGTTGGCCTAGTTTTGGCGTGCAAGATTAATTGGCCTTTGCAGATGAAACCATGGTAACGGCATGAATGGGACTCAGTGCAGAGGAAGTGTCCTGCTGTGTGGTGCAGGAGCTGGTTGGAGGTTCGGCTCCTTTGTTCCCCGTCCACACTGCAGGGCCTTCAACTTGTGCTTTTCATGTCCACCCCTTGTGTGACTTTGTTGTTGTCTCCTTTCTCACGTCCCAGCGCCAAGACGCCAGAATCATCGTCGGCCTGTTCTATGAGACGGAGGCCCGCAAGGTTTTCTGTGAGGTAATGTCGTCTGTTCCCATTCATCTCTCTCTGAAGCTCTCAATGACATGCAGCATGAATACAAGTCAAGTTTAAATGTGGGTTGTTACCAAGTTTTGTGTCCTCTCACAACCAATGATATGTGTTGTTCACAACTTTCTGATGAGTTCAGATTTTGTGAAACATTATTTAGTTGATGTGAAAATAAATCTCTAAGTTCTCTGCTTATCTGTCTCAGTGCACCTAAATGAAGCTTTAAACAACCTCAAAACATCATTTTAGTTCAGGTACAGTGAATGACAAAGACTTAAAACCCTGATTTTTAAAATTAAGAATCTGTGATAATAAAAAACACAATAACACAGAAACTGTCCTGTATCTCTCTCTCTGCTGTCAGTGGTTGAATATCTCTCCATGAATGTAAAGGTGCCCTGTGGAGGTCACATTAGTACATTTAATGTGTCTTTAAACATGTGTTTATGCATTTCTGTTCTTATAATACGTGTGCAAACCCACCATTTTAATATATTAAATATTTTAAATTTGTAATTCGAATGGTCTGTTGACGTCTCTGCAGTCTTCTGCTTTAGTACCACTGCTGTCTCTTTTTTATGTCCAACAGTTTACTCAGACATACTCCAGACCCACACACTGCTGAACTGTCTAATATTAAAACAACAAACCTGAGTGAGGGACAGAAAATAAAAACCACATCAGTTGTTAAAAATTAAATGTGTCTATAAATACTGCTTTTAAAACATGTCTCTGCAGCACTGTACAGCGTTTAACAACTCTTCAAAGGTTACATATTACATTACATATATGTCACCTGCATCTCAGTCTGATGCTGTCAGAGACGTGATGTGTAGTAAAACGTCCACTGAGTCCAAGCATCACTGTCACCTCACCAATGGATTCTCCAAAACTCACTATTAAAATATAAAAAAACAAATATGCTTCTGTCTCTTCGTTTGACGCTCTCCCACACACACACACACACACACACACACTCACACACTCATATCGTCCCGTCCAGTAGCTGCTGATGCGTCACCTTCTTCCTGGTGATGTCACAGTTTCATTATCTGCCTGCAGGTGTACAAGGAGAAGCTGTACGGGAAGAAGTACGTCTGGTTCCTCATCGGCTGGTACGCAGACAACTGGTTTAAAATCAAGGACCCATCCATCAACTGTACCGTGGAGCAGATGACGGAGGCGGTGGAGGGTCATGTGACGACTGAGATAGTCATGCTCAACCCAGAGACAGTGCGAGGAGCCTCCAACCTGGTAAGACAGTCATTATGTTATGATGTAGATAGAGGAACGATCTGAACTGTTCCTCATGTCTCAATTAACTGTCTGAAGACATTTGTTTGGACTGAGTTTACTGGTGCTGTGGTTTCACAGGGTCTCACATCCTGTAGTGTATTGTGCCTGGTCTGACTGAGGTGTGGCTCAGTGGTGAAGTGGTTCACACTGTCCTCTCACAGGTTTGCCTGTCCTTCCTGAGCCTGTGACTGTGGATTATTGTAAAGTGGGTGTAGGTGTGGGCGGCACGGTGGTGCAGTGGTCAGCACTGTCACCTCACAGCAAGAAGGTTCAGGGTTCAAAACTTGGCTCAGGCCTTTCTGTGGGAGTCTGCATGTTATCCCTCTAGGTCTGCAACCCTGGTCCTAGAGAGCTGCAGTCCAGCATGTTTTAGATGTGTCCCTCTTCAACACACCTGATTCAAATGATCAGGATCATTATCAGGCTTCTGCAGCATGATGATGAGCTGATCATTTGAATCAGGTGTTGGAAGAGGGACACATCTAAAGTGTGAATGGTTGTTTGTCTCTGTGTTAGCCCTGCGATAGGCTGGTGACCTGTCCAGGCTGCACCCTGCCTCTTACCCACTGACAGCTGGGATAGGCTCCAGCAGAGTGTGGAGAAAGCAGGTACAGAGTACACTTATACAGGTATAAGTGTGTGTGTGTGTGTGTGTGTGTGGGCCCTGTCATGGGCTGGTGACCTGTCCAGTGTGGACTCCCCCTGTCACCCATTAGCAGCTGGGATGGACTGTGACGCAGCTGGATGAGTGGATACAGAAGATGGATGGACGGTCTGAGTGGACGTCAGAATCATGTGTGGAAGTGACTGTAACATGATACAACAACTGGTAAAGTGGGTTGATTGGCTCCGCCTCCTCCTGGTGTAACTGGTTCTAATCTCTTGGTAGAGGACAACACCAGCTCCCTTGTCTCCCTTGTCTCCCTTGTCCTCCTCAGCCATGTGCATCATGGTGTGAAGTGTTGTGTTGCCTGGAAACTGTCCAGATGTTCAGTCACCAACTCGTTTCCTTTTTTAGACGTAGAGAGGTGCAGTGGGAGATACAGTACAACAGCAGGACAGGAGACAGGGGACATCGCTTTCTGTTACATAATATTATTAAATCGATGGTGTTCCCATCCTTTTTATGCCTGTTGGTTTGGAAATCCTGATCTGACCTGAATATTGTCCTTTCAGTATTACATGGTGAACTGCTCAGTGTGTTGTTGCAGGGCAGTGTTTTCAGGACAAATCTATGCAACACAACCAGGAGGTGGACGTTTCTTCCCGGTCAGAGCGTGTGGTCTGTGGTGCTGTGGTTCTGTCTCAGTGAACAGAGCAGCACCAGAGGAGCTCTGATCAGTGGTGAGGTGGAGAAACCAGGTCACTGCTCCTCCCTGTGTCCACTCACAATTCATCAAACAGGCTGTCGGTGTAATTCACTGCTACGACGACGTAAAGGAGCAGGATGTTTAGAGGAGCATGATGTATAGCAGAGGAGCACGAAAATAAAGAAATTTTAAGAATTTTTAATGCATAAGAAGGATTAAAAAAATACAACACTACAGAAAAAACAAAGATTTTAATGGTGATAGAGTTGTTAAATATGGAAGAGTGTTAGGACCACGCAGAGAAATAACTTTTAGAGAAGGTAGATTTTTTTTTCATCATGCACTTGGAGAAAAAAGTCGAAATGTCGAGAATAAAGTCGAAATACAAATACAATACAAATACAAATGTTGAAATTGTCGCGTTGTGTGTTAAGGATTCACTACAACACCTGGGAGTTTAACACCAGTGCATAGACGTCAATCGACAACAACTGTCGCGTCTCTTGAACTACTTCCTGTGACAGCCCTTTCAACATAAGAGTCCGCTGCAGTACACTGAGCACCACCACAGAAATGTCTCCTCTGGTCCATCCTTCCAGTGAGGAGAGAGATGCTGCTGAATGAGGCCACCTCCTCCAAGCAGTTTTCAGTACAGTCTCTTCAAAGTCCTAATGCTGATAACTGCACTGTTTGTGAGCTAAAGAGAAATAATTTCTATCTCATTAAAGCTGATTTTGAAGTAGAGTTTAACCAGTTCATCTAACTGCCTGCAACTTTGTAGAAGCAGTTACATGTTCGTTATGATCTCAAAAGGTCGACTTTATTCTCAACATTTGACTTTTTTCTTGAAGTGCATCATGTAAAACAATCTACTTTCTCTATTTGTTTTTCTCTGGGTGGCCCTAATACTCCTCTGTAAGTTACATCTACTCATCACTTTTATTTATTATTTTTTTATATAACATCTTCATGCTTGACACGGTTAAGAGTAAAATGCGAAAATTATTTTATAACAAGAAGAGTTTGAAAATGTAACAACAGAAAACAATGAGGAGTGTGAAATAAACCATGAGGAAAGAGTTTTCTGTCAGAGTGAGTTTTATAAAGAAACTTTGAATCAGGTGTTAAAGTCAGTTTAGTTCAGGGCCTTTAGTTCCAGGTTGACCAGACCAGTAAAATTACAGCATAAATTTAACTATGAATAACAACAACCACAAGTTTTTCTAAGTACATTATGAAAATGTTCATATTTAATGAATTATCCTTTTACAAAACATTTTATGAACCTGAAATTTCTTCAGAAAATGTATCATTTCTCTCAGTTTATCATTTACACTTGTGTAACCTACAGATCACAGTGGATCTACAAAGAAACAAAACATTTAGTCACAGCATCTGAAAAATTTAATATTTCACTTTATGGTTAAAACAACTTGTCAGGATGTAGAAATTACATCCATGTCCACATGTGTGTAGTAATCCTGACCTGAGCTGATCACAACACCATCAGACCACAGTGGGAGCTGTAATAGAAGAAGGTGAAGTTATCTCCCTGATTTGTAAATATATAAAATTTATACATAAAAATATATTTAAACTGTGGCAAGTTGCAGATATTGTCGTCTATGTAATTTTTCAGGCTGTATCACCCAAAGAAAAACTTGGTCGACTAAAATCCAACCCAATCATTGACCAGTCAATTGGTCGTTGATTAAAAAAAGAAAAATCATTCAGTCATTTTTATTGAATAACACTGCAGAGTTACTGAATCCTGCTGTGTTGGTGTTTTGCTGTTTTCTTGTTGACATTTCAATCAATACAACACTGACAAGGGTTTGAATGTAATGAGCAGAAATTACACTGAAGATAAATAAGAATAAAACAAATGACATTGCAAACAAGACACATGGTAAATAATTGACTTTTGCAGCAAACTGTGGCTGATGAAACAAACACACGTCAGTAATAACTCTCCTGAAAACCTCTGATAAGCTTCTGTCACTGAAAACATCCTGAGCAGCAGCCACAGTCCAACAGGAAGGACGTAGGACGGACTCTGTAAACCTCACAGTGAGAAGTGTTTGCTTTTATAAATCCTGTTGTTTCTCTTCATGTCTGCTGATGTTTTCTTTAACATGCATGTTGTGTATGTGAAGCCACAGGGACAGATATCACGTGGTCCAAGCTGCATTAGTTTCCTCACTTCAGAAACTCGGTGGTTTTCCTCAGGATGAATGTGTCCTGTCTCCAACACCACGACTGAAGTGAAGACAATTATCACCTTCATTTCAGATTGTCTCATGGGCCACGGCCTTTGAAAACCTCCTCAGCTTTAATTAAAACCAGCTATTTAAAAACCCTCATCTATCATCATTTATTACAAAAGCTCTACAGAGGTTTTCGCTTTTGCTTTTTTTTTCCCCCCATTTCTATCAACGGGTTTCATTGTGTGTTTACAATATAATACACACTGGTCACTGCAGCGTTCATCACATCAAAAACACACAGGAGTCAGACAGTGGTGGTCACTGGTTTCATCATCCCTTACTGTGGGTAGTTGTGCTCCCAGAGGATCAGCTGATCCACAGTTTGTTGGATCCTCTGACATTTCCTCTGGCACCAGGCAGCATTTCAACACATCCCAGCAAAATGTTAACTCCAGGCCACAAGGTTTTAATCACATTTTTATGTTGATGCTGCTGATGTTTTACCTGGTGGGGCTGTGAGTGCAGTGTGACATCAGACATCAGAAGGTAAACAGCAACCAAATCATTGATCTGTCAGTTTAAAGCTGGTGTTCAGATTCAATCCAGGTCTGTAATAATCACCATGGCTGCAGTCGATATCAACAAATAAAGGCTGGACCTCAAACACAGGGAATAACAACAGTGAATTATTGTCTGTCCACAGTTTTCAGCAGGAAGAGTCGCCGACTTCTTCCAGGTGTTTGTTGTTGCTCGGTTAATAAACTGTTGTGTAGCACTTCTGCATCGTCTGGTTGTAAACATACGAGTCTCTGCAGTTTATTTCAGGAAAGTTAAATCTATAAAGGAAAAGATATTGGACCATGGGACTGGCAGCAGTTCACTAACTAACATCCTCCTACTTCATTCTGATTGGTCGGTGAGACAGAAGTGATGCTGATGAGTGCAGCGGTTCTTAAAGTTGGACTATGTTCAGCTGAGCAGTGTGAGCAGGGCGGATGCTGTAGGATTTGTATAGAAAATAGTTTCATACGTTTTATCCACTGCAGATGATGAGAATAATCTCAGCTCTGTTTCATTCAGCTCCGACACCTGTAACTAGTCTCAATGACCTGGTCACCTGCAATCACACCAACCAATCACCTGGAAGAAAAAGAAAAAAAAGTCACAGCATGTCTAGATTAACATGACCAGAGACAGTCAGTGCAGCCCGACCGCTGCTGGTAAAACAAACATAAGAAGCTTTTAGAGCATCATAAACTGTTTTTATCCTCATTATGTTTCACTGAAATAACAACTGACTCAGAGCCGACACGTGTGCACATGGACATATAAACATGATTTCTGAAAATGTTACTATATAAACACACGTAGCATCACAGCACAATAACTGTTTATAATTATATATATGAAACAGCTTCAGATAATTATTTTGTCTTATTTTATAATGATAACAAAAAACAGGATCCATTAGTTCCAGCCAGAATACACAGCTGTGTACATCGATCAGCTGATCAGCTGATCAGCCGATCAGCTGATCAGCTGCGGCACACATCCAGCTCAGTAATAACAGGAGCTGGAAACAACATGATGAGACTGTTCATACCACATGAAGCTTTAAGAGTGAAACAAACAAACCATCAGACCACAGACAACAACATCCTAATATCATCCAGCGTGTCAGTCACTGAGCTGAACACACAGTTTACACTCCACCTTTTTTTCCATCTTCTGAGTTAAGACCCAGGTCCTCAGTCTCCTCTAGACTGGGAGAGTTTTAACTGTTTTAACTTTGAGTATTAAACCAGGGAGGTGTGATCAGCTGATGCAGAGCCTCACTTGTCAACATGAAAAGTAAGAAAAAAAAAGACTGAATAAATATTATAAAATATAAATAATATTTATCCACTGGTCGCCAGTATCAATTTAATTTCTGTCTGATTCTAATAATGTGTATTTTCAAAAATCACAGGTGTTGTGTATTTCCTGTTAAAATACAGAGAGATGTGAAGTTGAGCAGGTGAAGTGCTGTGTGCCTGTTGCTGTCTCCCTGTATATCACCAGTGTAATGGTGGTAAACACTTTTATTATGTCCTTACTTTCCACAGTCTGAGTGATATATTCACATGTGTATGACATATTCAGTCTCTGATCTGACATTAAACCAGACTGAAACAGCACCAGCACTCACTAAAAATGTGAAGTTCAAGTTCACTGCTGCAGTTGTTTTATTGTTTGCTCCGAGTTTTGGATTTTTTTTTTTTTTTTTTTTTTGAA